>JAAGNO010030391.1:39734-51429 GCA_033439905.1 Ceryle rudis
ACCAGGCTGGATGGGGCTCTGAGCAACCTGCTCTAGTGGGAGGTGTCCCTGCCATTGGCAGGGGGGTTGGAACTAGAATCTTTAAGGTCCCTTCCAACCCTGACAATTCTAAAAATTCTAAAAACTCAGGGAACAGGTAGCAAGTCTAAGTGATTCCACAAATAAGAATAGAGCTGGTATTTGTTGCTAAAATTGTTGGAAAGGTCCTGACGATCATTTTTTCAGTTCATTTCAGTAAATTTCATGAGTAGACTAAATACACTAGTCAGACAGTTTCTGATGCCTTTTTCTTGCTCCAGGCCTCTCAACCCTAAAATTGGAGATGGGCCCAAGTCCAGGTTTAGATCGAGACCTGGTTTCCAGGTTAGCTTTAGCCTAAATCCACAGGTACATCCTCCTAAATATTCTAATCCATGCCAGGCATGTGCCTCGAAGCAAATCTCCTGATCCAGGCCATGGCCTGCTCTTTGTTTTACATTGCAGAGAGGTCTTGGGGCATGTGAGACCTCTTTCGGATGAAACTAAGCAATAAGATACACTCCCACTGCCAGTATCTACAGGCCCCTGCCTAATCTTATTATAAAGGCATCAGGATGTCTAACGTCATCACTGGATCCTCATTAGTGGTTCCAGGCCAGCAGATTCACTCACTGCTCTGCACTACTATGTAACAGAGGCATGATGTAGATATAGTGTAGGAATATCTGAAAAGACACTAAGTACAAAGAATGTTGTGTGGGGTTTACCTTCCATCTTAAAATAAGCGTGTTCATATTGAAAGAAAAGGACACAAGCACCACTCTCATGACTAGAGACCTCAGCCATTGCTCGGTGTAATCCTGGTTCAGACTATAATGACAGATCTCAGAAATGACATTTTCATGGATTGGTTAAACAGAGAGCAGGATGTCAGCACAAATTCTTTCTGCTACATTTCTTGGGCTTGATTATTACTGTGTGTTTGTGTGAAAAATGCACGTTCAGAGGTAGGTTTGGAAAGAGCAGAGTACTGGGTGGGGTAGCAGATCACAAAACTGCAGGTATAGCAGTAAAAATATTGGCGTGGGCATTGTCGGAGGGTTTTGGGATGTGGAGGGACCCTAGACATAAGGCCTGCCTATCAGAACAAGGCACCTTCAGGCATGTCCCCCAGGCAATCAGACAGCAGTTCTGCAAGGCCTCCTGTTGTTTAAGAGACAGCTGGCAGGGGGGCACGGCTACTTGAGGTTGCTTTTTCAGAGTACGGAGCACAGCCAGTACCTCTCAGTTAGTCTGTAATGTGGTGTTGCTGGCCAGGAGTAGAGCTCTGACTTCTCTCCTACAAGTGGCTTTGACTCCAGCAAGGAAATGTTTTATATTGCTGTGTACAAACATGATTAAATCTTAACTTTTGTGGTAGGGTGTAGTATATTAAATAGACGAGACAGATTAAGCCTGTTAAGGTACTTGTTTACTCAAGATAATTAAAGATGGCTTTAGAAGTTGTATGTAAACTGTGGTTTAGCAAAACTGGAATAAATATATAGACAATATTCTCCCACCTTAGATTTATTTACGGTATAGGAAATAAGGTGACCAAAAAAGGCATTGGAGATGAGACAATTAAGAAGTAAGCCCTGAGTTTTCTATGGGTGTTGTTTAGCAAGACTGCCTTATCGCATATGACCAGTAGCTGAATTTGTGGTCTCATACAGGACAATATAACTTTGTATCATATTTAATATGAACAGTAATACTGATTACCTTGATAGCTGTAGATCCTTCAAAATTAAAAGACTCAGAACTTCCCAGACAGATTAAAATAATTTTGTATTAGTGATGATGTAGGAAGGAAGAAGATTATAGGGATGGTCCTGGCTCACCCTGGGTTTGTAGGAATGGGTGTCCATTCCACTTCCACCTGCAGATGCCCTGAGATGTTGACTGAAACTTAGTCTCTGAGTTTTGTCAGGTAAAGCTTCTTTCTTAACAGGTTGCCATAAATCCTCCATTTTGAAAATTAATGTTTTGTCTCACTTGCTCATTATCCATGTAATCACACAATTAATGACTTCTGTAGCACTGTTGCCCATGATTTCTCCTTGCCATTAGCTCTGTTTCATTGCTCTGTGCTCATTGTATTCCATATTTACCCATATAAGTAAAATTCTTCTCTGTCACTGCACATTACAAATTTCTTTGCAGCATGTTTCTTCAAGTGTCATGGGTGCTAGCCCATGGCTAGGGGTGAAGAGGCATCAGAGCTTAATTTTCATCATATGGTAATAAAATCGCCTTCTTTGATTGAGAGCCTACCTGCTGCAGCTGGACGTTTGCTGAAATGGATGCAGTACATTCCTGATTTAAATAAAGCTCTGGACACTCCTGCAGTGCACACTAGTAAGGTTCTGTTTGTTCCCAGGAAGGCAAATCAGCCCTACAATCCTCTTTACACACCCTTACACTCTAGTGATCAGTGTAATGAGCAAGCTGATGCTCTTCACTTGTTGCCCACTACAGAACAGGTGACAAATTGGGCTCATTAGTTCTTTCACATTTAAAAATGCCAGCAAATATTTGATATGAACTCTTCTTTCTCATAATGCATATGAACTTGAAGGAAAAAAAAACCAAAAAACCAACGCAAAATATTTCTCTCTACAGAAGATATAAATTAGGCCTGTCTATCTTGCTTAGCCACCCTAATATAGACCTACAGTCTGATGTCCCACTCTGCTCCAGTGTGGATGTGGTGTCTGCCAAGCAAAGAATTTTTCTTGGGCAATGTTATGGTACCTTCCCAGGCAGTGGAAATGAGGGTAGCAACAACTCTTTTTTCAACTGAGAGGTAAAAAAACCACAAAAAACAAAAGAGACACAAAAGTGACAGCAGTAACAGTTTTTTGTTGTAAGAGCCTGAAAATTGCTTCAAGAAGGTGTACAACAAGCAAAAAGAAAAGCCAGTGAATGGTTTGCCATTTAGCATGAGAGACTTAATGCTGCAGGGAAGGGACATTCAGTTTTATTCTTGGCCAATGCACTCCAATGAGCCTCAGAGGCACAGCAGGCTTGGCAGATCACTTGCATGGCATTGCAGTCCCTGACACTCCTCTGTCTATGTGTTTGGGAATCCCACCAGTACCAGATAGCATTTGATGCATGCCAGGGTGACAGCCAAATTGTATCATGAAGGAAGCAGTTTAGCCTCTACTTTGAGGGATGAGACTTTGAGAGATGCAGGCTATCCCTTGCATTGGGCACACAGTTACACCAGTTTAGGCTCTACAGGGCAGATGAGGCTGTGCACAGATCAGACCACTTTGGCTTAGCTGTGACTAGTCCTATACCACTCTGCAGCTGATTTTTCCTGGGATTATATGTCCTTACAAACACCTCATGAAAAGCAATATAATTTGAACAGTGACCTGCCCCAAAAGGTATTTATGAGACTTGTGTAAAAGAAATATTTATAACTTCAGCTGAAATATAGAGATGAAAGGTGCAAGATGTAATTATGAAGCATTATCATGGTGATTATGTGGCTAAAACTGAAATGATCCAAGAGAGCCAGCTCTCCAGCCTTGCACCTTTCTGTCAAGATCTTCCCCTCCTCAGGGGATATGAACAGAGATAGGGGCTAATATTGCTGTATGCTTCCTTATTTCATGTGGCCAGCAGCAGTGCTGTGCATGGCAGGTGGGACACTCTCTTCCTGTGTGCCAGGACACGGGTGCTTTCAGTGACAAGGAATTTATTCCCCAAAAAACATTAAGAAAGACAGAAATCTCTGGAGAACCTGTCCACTTGTATGCACTTCAGTTTCCAGTAGCTTCATAAATAACAGCTGAAATACAAGATGAAGACCAGAACAGTCAGCCTTATCAGTTAAAATATCATGAGACGTGTACTGTTTTCTTTTGGCCTTCTCTCTCCTCTCCAGTATTCCAGACCGATGGGAAAAAAAAGCCTCGAGAGCAAGAGCAGGTCTTTCTTGAAGGACCGTTAAGCATCGTGTGTGGGAGTAGGTGGATTAGGAGCATTCTTTCCCTTGTCCCCCAGCGGGAATGCAGCTCAAAGCAGTGTGCCCAAGGCGCCTCTTGAATATTTGGGGGTGGAGCTGAGAAGAGCCATGTCTGTACCTCTCCATACCTTCACCCTGGAGAGTTTTTAGGTTACACTTACATATGCAAAATGAAGAGAAGCTGAGTACCAGAGTCTCATCCTGCACCATGGGAGAGGGCACTGCCTCTGCCCCCACCTCCTTTGCACACCCATCCCTAGGGAAGTATCGCCACAGCTGTACCAGTACTGAGGCTGGTGAAGAATCTAGCCACATCTGCCACTGCTGCTTGCATCTGCACCAGGCAGCAATGCAGGGTCAGGGCATGAGCCCTGGCCTCATAGTGTCACATTTTGAGCATGCTGACTGGCATGATTTGGCCCATGACTGCTAGTCCTCTGTCAGGCAACAGCTGGGGAGACCATTAGCCAGATATGATCCACCCTGTTTGGAGGAATGAGAAAATTTATCAGTGCAAGCAACAAACTGTGACACCTGGCTTGGTCTCAGATTCCAAAAAAATCTCTTATTTGTGTAGAGAGCTGCTGAGGGCCTGAGCAGAGACTCTGTAGCTGGAGCAGGCCTGGAGCACAGGCTGGTCTCTTATACAAGATGTCCTGCTAGAGCTGGCAAGAGGCTTTTACCTCATTTTGCTTTCACTTCAGTGGATAAATCCAAGACATGATAGTCAAGGGCTGTCACTCACCAAGCACACATTGGCCCCATTTCCCTGCTGCTATCAGGTCTGTGTGAAACACAGATGACTGACTCTCCTTTTTCACAATAACCATAATGGGTGGGAAAGCAGAGACGCACGGCTGAGAGAACAGCAGCCATGAGGCAGGCACTGTGGCTGGCTCAGCCTGTCCCATCCCAATGACCTGCCAGGTAGCTCTGCTTTCCTGGGGTATGGCTTTTCTGCCAAAGCAATCTGAAGAGTTAATCTGGGAGGTAGACACAGCCCAAGTTGCATGATACCACTGAGTTCAGATTGAGTAAGTGTAATTAGATGATGAGAACCTCGTGGCAGGGCGTGCCCTAGTTTCAGTCAAAGGTGGAACATTATTAAGTACCATTTACATCCAGAGAAACACCCACTTTTGAAATCGCTGATGCCAGTAACACATGCTTTGTATTTAACTCACTCAGTGAAATGGGAAGTCAGAGGCAGAACACAGTTTCTAATTTGCTTGCTGCCAGCACAGTGATTAATGGAGTTTCAAAACACCCCATCAGCCAATTATGATGGATACTAAACCTTTAATAGGAATCTCTGGTTGGGTCCTTGTTACTTGGATTTAGTGCTCAGACCAGTTATACCATAAATTATTTTATCTCTTGGAAAAAGAGCAAACTTCTCCAAGATAAGCAACTTGAGCTTTTTGTTTCATAGAGACCAGCTGCAGGAGCAGGGACGTGGTACATTTTGTGCTCCTTGACTATCAACATGCAATTAGGAATGATCACTCTGCACCGTAAGCCACCCTTTTTTGGGAGTGTGGTCCTTTTGGGTGAGTGGAAGAAAGGCTAGAGGCAAAAACCTAAACCTTAATTTAAAAAGCATTCTATGGCAGTGAGCCCAAACTCTACACCTTCACAAAATGGATGTGTTGTAGTGTATTATTAATTGTAAAAAAAAATAAAAATAATTCAGATCCATCTGCAATATTACAAGTGTTTATGGTGATTTTAATTGAGGCATAATTTAGTCTTCCCCTCATGAAATCATTGGGGAAGAGTATGATGAGATAGCTGCATCTCACTTGTTAGTTTGCTTGTGTTTAATTTATCCCAGAATTTAAATATAAAATGAGGGGAGGGAATTCTGCACCCCAGAGTGAACAAGAACAGGTGGAAATATTTTCATGTTTCTTTTATTTCCATATGTTCTGTTTTTTTTTTTTTTTTTTTTTTTTTTTTTTTTTTTTTTTTTTTTTTTTTTTTTTTTTTTTTTTTAGTTTTGGACATAAATTAACTCATACCTTGAAAAGAAGAGACTGTTTCTCTCTCTTAATACCTCTTACCTAAACACAGCAGTTGCCAGGAGCCTCTCCGGTATCCAGAAGATGAAGAGTGTGGTAAGCCAGCACCAGCCACTGCAGAGAGAGAGGTGCAAGGACTCCTGCAGCTGGCACACACCAAATAATTATTCTAACAGAAGAATAATGTGCAAAAATATTTGATCAAATTGCTTTTTATTACAGTGAAGCAGAGCACTGTGGCTGGGGCACAATGGGATTTCCACACAAGATCAGATCATCCACCCACCGATTTGAGATGCCTGTCTCTTACTGTAATGGGAATAGTTTTAAGCCAAGTGTGCTGCTGCTCATTTAGGGCCCTGTATCAAATTATACTCATTTTACAGATCCCCAGAGGACCTTGGTGTCTGCCTTTGGCAATGAGAGAGAAAGAAAAGAATGAATTGCTGCTGAGTTTCTACCACTGGGCAGATGCCCCATTCTCTCTCCCTCTGAACAGTTCCACTTCCACGTCTTGCTGGCTGACTCACTGCTCCTGAGTGGCACTGCCACAGAAGGAACAAGACCATCCCTGAAATGTCTGAATAAAATTCTCCTGCCCCAGTTTCAGATGACCCTTTATGTCAGGGACTTTCTTCATTCCAGTTCTGTACTGCAAACAGCATGATGCAAGGCCAGGCCACGATCAAGGCTCCTAATCCCTGTAGAAATAAAAAGAACATCAACAACCATAATAATCTGCATTGTGAGAAGAGCATGTGAGCGTGGATCACTTCCAGCACCTGCAACAACACATCTCAATTATTTATTATAAAATCACTAGCTGCATCTGCTAGTATCCCAAAAGCATGCTCTCACCCTTGGATAGGGAGTACAAAAGTGATGGGAATACCCACTGGATGTACTGGGGAAACCACTCACCTCAGGCAGAAGTACTGTTGTGTCTCCACCACACCTCACTCATACTGAGTGAAAAAAACACAATAAATAGAATTCTCCTCTGTCACAATTTCCTACCCCTCAAGTCTGGGCTCAGAGTGACACCTTTCATTAAAAAAATGCTGCAAGGCACAAACAATGCTGCGGGTTGTGGGGATAAGAGTAAAGGAGCAAAAGGTGCAGGGTCACCATGAAAGTGATGCCCTACCTCCTGCTTTCACCTCACCTCAATGCAGGAGGTTGCCAGCAGGAGTGGGGAATGGAGAAGGGAATAAGAAGAGGTGATGGCAGAATTGCTGAGGCCTGCTTAAACTAAGGGCTTGGAAACTTCTGTATCGTGGAATCAGTTTGGTCTCTGTTCCAGAGCTTCTAATAAATGCCACCCATCTCCATACTGATGGAATTGCTTTATCAGCAATTCATACTGACTCCATCCACCAAGAAGCTGCCTCACATATCTGCACTTCCATACAGCGGCTGGCACCTGGAATTGATGCTGCACATGGGTCAGTGGCAGCAAACACCTAGAGAGAAGCAGTTAATCTGCAGGATATTTGTCAGAGTTTCTTCAGAGTTGTTGCAATGTGAAGTATCTTTGCAGCAGCTGACACAGACCTGTCCGTGGCTAGTGCTAGGCCCACCTGCAAGCACAAAAGATGAAGCCTTTCCCCTCTCAGCCCATCAGTAAAACTGTGCTGCAGTGACAACAATGACAACATGCTGTTACAATCTGATGGATGTTTTGTCTCTGGTACAAAGTGGATATGTTTACGTTGGAAGAGCACATGTGTAGGTCTTGCTGATGCAGCCAGGTTCTACCACAGCTGGAGGCAGGGACAACAGGCAGTAGGGCTCAACCAAGGTCTCCCATTCATGTATGGGTTCATCTGGCCATCTGCAAGAAGACCCAGGAGTCTTCTTGCAAGTTCTCAAGTATGGGTGAGAGTTTGTGAGAGTTTAAAGGTGGAAACTCTCCGAAAACAAAGTCAAACTGTTGCTTATGGACAAGGTATAAGTAAGGACCAGAAAAGACTTTCCATCAGTAATGCTGTTGTCCAAGCCAACATACTTCTCTAAAGTATATATAACAATTGGAAATGTAATGTGCTTTCCCCAGGGGCTGTTCAGCTTTTCTCAGCACTGCCCCAGCTTGTGCGCCATCCTCATGTGGGTATTACAGATGTTGACAAAGGAGTACAGAGGCTTCAATTCCCTTATTCCCTGCAGCTGTGAGGATACAGGCACAAGAGTGACCTGGAGTTGTGTGGTATGATGTTACTTGTCAGCTCCACCTCAGCAACTCTGCTGTGCTGGGCTACCTGTGTAAACAGCACCCTTCAGAGACAAGTGCTGTCTGTAGGCATCTCTTCCAACACAGATACTGATCTCCTTTTTCCCAACTCTGTCCCAGCCCACCGTGGTTTCATCACTAGCTCTTGGAAGATTTCCCTTTGTAAGGGGGAAACAGTCCTAATCGCATCTCAATGCTCTTGTCCTCAAAAGGGAAGATGCTTTTTTTTTCTCATGCCCCTTCACAGGACTTCTGCTGTCTCCCAGCTGAAGTTGGGTGTCAAAGCCGCACAGGTTTGGGCCTGTGCAATGAATTTGTGTCATACCACAAGAAAACGGGCCTTGTCGTGCCTGGCCTCACTTTGCAGCTTTCTGCTGGTGCTCCAGTGAGCCAAGGCACTGGGACAGCTCACCCAAAACCCATTACCCACAGAGCTTTCAGACATACGCTGTTGCACATGTGGAAAAAGCAACCCACGTACTCCAAGTTCAGAATCAACACAGCTGTCACAAAACACAGATAAAAAGCAGGATATATCTTTCTTGTAAAGGTCTTCTGCTCTTCACTCCTCTCTTCCATTCAAGCCCACAGTACCATTACATGATAAAACTATGGATGGGCTGCATGCATTCCATTAAAATAAATGGAAATTAAATATGGAGCTGATTTTGCCTGGGTAAAATTCTATTCTCAGCTCTAGTAGAGAGCAAGGACCAGTAATCATTTCAGTGACTGAAATGTAAGCAGGCAGTACAGAGCCTCATGAGAATAAATGATACAGCAGGAACCCAGCAGCATCTATTACAACAGGTGAACAGGAGGAAGATGCATTGGGTGCTACCTGCATAAAAAGTTATTAAGTAATTATGAGAAAGTTCACTGTTTCTCATAAAGAAAGAATGTCAGGTCTGATGTAATCACTAGGCTACCTTTTAGTTTCTTCTTCATGTAATCAATGCTTTTCCCTGGGTCAAGAGCTCTGGGTTACTAATGGATTAATCAGTTCATCTTGGTCATATGCCATGTTGGCTTTGTTTAGGACCATTGTCAGAAGTCATAAATCACAGCCCAAATTTAGTTAATTCTCCCAGTTAACAGCATTTTTCCGTCCTCTAATGGACACAGTAACAGCTGAGCCACCTGCACAAAATGAGCCAAAACACTTTTTCTCCTCTATACAAAAAGAGCTGTGTTCTCTTTTTAGCAAGAATCCATACTCAAATAATTTGCTAGTCAAAGTCAACTTCAAGAGTGTGTCTCTAAGTAGTCCCAAAGCAATTACAGATATTGCTCTTTCCCAGTACACCCCTTTACAGCCAGAAACCTCATGTAAAAAAAATATTTATTGAATTTTATCCAAGAGCAATAAGTCATATTTCCCTTCTAATACGGGTAGCAAAACTTCCTTTTGGCTCAGTGATTTGATCCGAGCTGGCATTTTACATTTCTGCGTATCAGTCTTACAGATTTCTCTGTTTGTTACATTTGTAAAGAAAGTATATTTAGCTGGTAATCACAACAACGGACGTGAAAATTTTCAGTTTGTGACTACAGTTGCTTTCTTGACGTCTACTTGTGCCCACCTTTAAAGCCTAGCTTGGCTATGCACATTCTGTACAGCTGAATACTGTACTCTCCTCACTCGCATTTGTTCTGTTTGTCCTATTAGGGATATATACTCCCTGATCTAGTTACATCCGACCCCTTGGTAAAGACAAAACTGCTGCAGGATACTTTGAAAGTACTGAGGCTGTCAACCAGAGTCTGGATGTTCCTGACAAATGGAAAACTAATAGGGCAGAATATATTTCAACACAGTAACTTTAGCAAGATAGTATTTTTCCCAAAGTTTCACCTTCTGTGTCAGGGAGCTGAAATATCCATCTCTTTGTCAACCATAGGCTGTTTCTGCACTGTGTTTTTGCACAGTCTTCAAATTCCTGGCCCACAGCTGCGATATCAGAAATGAAATAATAAGCCTAGGTTTAAACAACAGATGTGTTTTGTGCAGGGACATAAACGCACCTGGACAGACCTAAGCTGCAAAAAGCAACTATACTACGTAGCAGTGCCTGGTGGGGCAGTGGATACAGTTGGGCTGGTGGTAGGCTACAATTCCTGGTGACATACTGCAAAAGGAGCAAGCTGCAAATAAGAGCTGAAATCCTTTACCACCAGAAAGAAGACTGAAATCTTAATGTAATTATATCCTCATAGTATATTCCTCAAGAAACATTCCCAATATAATTTTGCCTTAGAGTTTCTCCTACATGAGTTACAATTCAGGTTTATCTTCAGTATTGCAACAGTAAAACACTGCTAGATCTTTTCTGTCCCTTAGCCACGTAAATGCAGAAAACTTTTTCCTGTCAGAAGGGTTGTAGAAACCTGTAAGTTAGATTTGAGTACAATCACTGTCCCCAGGCACTCCTTTTAAGCTTGAGGTAATAAGTAACATGTCACCAGTGGGCAAAAATATCTTACTTATAAAAGCATAACACATCTTTAGTATGCCCACTAAAATGCAATAAAGAGACTTCCTGAGACACAAAAGAGTGGTAACTCAATGCTACTGCTATGTTCAGGGTGCAATAACCCCAAGATGGGTGTATTCCTAAACATGGTGCTTGCCATTTACCTTAAACCCCATTGATTATTGCCTTCAGTCATACTCTTGTTTTGTGTCTGGCATACATCAAAGCAAGTGACACCCACATGAACTCAAAAAGCCATTAAAATCCCACATAGTTTCCTTCCAAAGAGCATTTATGGAAATAGCAAGATCTATAAGCCATTAGAGAAAGACAAGAATAGATTCTGGTAGAATCGGTTTTCAACCCTTTCTCTTGTCAACCTCAGAGACTTCCAGGATGTGTAAAAAGCTGTGGAAACTGTCCTTAATGAATCATTCTTGGGGAAAAAAAAAATAGAAATGTTGTTCACTGTAAACCTTTGAGAGAGTTTTATCTGATTCTTCTGAGCATCAGTATTAATTTTATATGTAAATAAATTTGTTATGATGCAGGTTGGCAAAATCAGAAAATAAAGCCAAATGTGTGTTGCTTTGCACCAGCTTCCTAGCTGAGCTCATCTCAATATAACAGGGTGAAACTGAAGATCCTCAGTGGTAAGTCTGAGAGTGGGGACATTTTTACATTGTGTGGCTTGAGTGGGAACTTGCTTACCAGCCACGAGCTGACTCCCAGTCCTCTGCCTCCAGCCATCTTGCCCCAAGGAAAGGTGTGGTCCATGACACCCTCTCCTCATTCCTACCAAAGTGCAGCTGCTTGAGCTAAATTTGTTTCAAAAGCCCCTTCAACTCAAAAGGAGGGCAGATTTTTATTTTATTCTGCAGTTCTGTCATGTGGGAGGTGCCTTGCTAAATTAATCTGCTAATAAAGTAGCTTGATAGCTGTTGAAATAATATCCAAGAAATGCTACTGA
>JAAGNO010030391.1:51529-64338 GCA_033439905.1 Ceryle rudis
GGAGGTGCCTTGCTAAATTAATCTGCTAATAAAGTAGCTTGATAGCTGTTGAAATAATATCCAAGAAATGCTACTGATGATAAACTTGACAGAGAAATCTCACATGGTTGTTTACTTCTGACCTTGACACAGTAAGCTTGTCATGGCCAGATTTTTAGCTTGAAATAAGGTTTAGTCCATTGTAAGCAAAACAAAAATAGCAAAGTCCAGAGTCATCCTTCATTCCTTAGATACTCATTCCCCTATCAGCCTCTGTAGGAATGAGCCCATGTGTCCATGAGAAGGATATGAGGAAGCCCTAAGAGAACTGGCTCTTCTTTACTTACACTACGAGCCTTTCAGACCTGCTCATTAATTTCAACTCAAACATCAGGAAAACAGCTTTAGCCAAGCAATTAGCAGTCCTTTGGCACATCTGCCACATGCATATCATTGAGAGTTTGCCCCCCCCAGTCATGAGGCTTTGTTGCAATTGGCAGAATGATGAATGTTTGCACCTCATATTGACTCCAAATAGAGCTGACATAAACAGTTTGGTAAAGATGTTTATTAATCTAAAAAATAAACTGTTTCAGATGAAAGGAAACTATTTACAAATGAAGTCAATTTTGTTAAGTTTCACACACACCTCCTACCTTCTTCTCCCATGATAAGGTTTGGGAAAGAAGGGAAGTTTTTCTGTCACCTTTTGAAACAGATTTGCTACGTAGGACTGACCCACATTCATTTTGCAAGAATAAAAACTCCCCTGCATGAAACAAAACATTTTGTTTTGGACAGAACAAAGTGTTTTTCATTGAGTCTTAAACATATATTACACAAGGCTACTTTCTGTCAGAAATCCAAAGCATTTTCATGCTGACTTGACACAAAATTACTAATTTTTTGTTTGGTTCCAAGTGTCTGGGTTCTATCGAGCAACAGGAAACATTGAAATAATCACTATTATTGAGATGGCTTGGAGCTACTTCTCATACTTTAAGAAATCCCCTTGTAATAAAACCTGCTGCCAGGCAAAATTCATCAGGCAGCATTAAGAGAACTTGGGATGAATTTTGAGTACAGTCGGGTCAGATTTCAAGTTCAATCCGACAAGCCTGTGGCTGTAAACTAGCAGGAACTGTCAGCTTTGAATATATTTCTGTTTGGGTTGTGCAGTGTGTTGGAGCCTGTTATTCACACATAGATCTATGAAGCTAAAGTCACAGGGAATGAAACTTGATTTAGAAAGCAAAGTTGGTTGGCACGTTTCCCCAAACCGTACTCCTTATGGTAAGATCTTAAAGAAGTAAATACCTTAAATGTTTCTCTCCTAAACTCCACTCAAACAAGACCTCTCAGCATGCCATTTCTATTATTTAGTTTCTCTTTTATATGTGGGTCATATAAAAATACACGTCTACGTAACTTTAAAAACATCTCAACTTCTCCCTGGGTAGCGTCACTGATGTGAGTGGCACCTCTAGGTATAAACTACAAAAACCTCTTTGTGAAATGATGATGGCTCTACAGACATATTGTGAAAGAAGGTCTGAAAACGGTCCAGAACACTGTCATCATTTTCAGTTTCAAAAGCTTCCTTCGATCATTGCTCTTTCTGTGCATACTTCTACTTACATAATCCAGACTAACATCCTATGGAAACAATGGAGATTGTACATGAGTGAGGATTATGTAAAGTTAGAGAAAGGGACTTTGTTTAATACATGCTTTTCTCAGAAAAAAAACCCCAACCAACAAACAACAAAACAAAACACACAAAAAACCCAAACCAAACCAAAAAAACCCAAAAAAAGCAATGTGTGTTGCCCTGTTCAGGACAGCTCAACAAATAGCTGAGTTTTCAGTTTCATCATTGAAAAAATTAAAAAAAAAGAGAGTAAAATTAATTCAGCTGATAGTATATGGAAATGTCCAGGGATTTTTGTCAATTAAAAATTTAAAAATTACTTTATTTATACTGGAGGTATGTTTACTTTTCTTATGGGGCAGAAGCTTCCTCTTGGCCTATTTAGTCATTGTTTGACTTAATCTTTTAAAAATGGGATCAGTTTTTAAATTAAAACTATATTTCAGATGAATATCAGAATCTTAAATTTAAAAATATAAGAAAGAAATGCATCAACTCTCTTTTCCTAATTCTCTACTTAAAAAGAAACTGATTTTTCCCCAAATTCACAATACTTAATTTTTTTTTTGGTGAATATTTGTTTTTGTTTTTTTTTTTTTAAAAAAGGAAAAATAATCCCATAAACTAAGTTTTCTTTTCTTGTTTAAATACATTTCTTCAAATCATTGTGGCTCATATTAAGTGTCTTCACTGGGCACTCTGATATGTTTGATTTATTTCGGATTTCAGATATCATAAGGGCCTAAACAAACTGTCTATGGTCTGTTTTAAATTATGAGTCAGATGGAAAATGGCAAGATAACAAATACCTTTTATTTCACCAAGAAGACAAATACAGAGATATCTTATACAGGGGCAAAGCTCAGATCCCAGTCAACGAGTCTAGCTGCTGAGCAGGACCTCATCATTTGAGTTGATGTCAGATTGAACCTGAGGGATCCAGGGTAGCAGAAGCTAGCAAGGCCACTCAAAAGTGCTCGAAGGAGAAATAGGACACCTGCATCTGCACTATGTTTTCCTCACCTTCACCAGTGCTCTTGCAAAGAGCAGTGCAGGCAGATAGGAGGGCGGTGGGGATGGCAGAGGAGCTTGGCACCACCTGGTGCTGCAGATGTGGTAGGACAAATGCCACCTCAAGCTCAAACTCTCTTGTCACAGCCCAGCAATGAGGCCGTCTCACCCTGCAAAGACTTCTTGGGTGCAGGAGTTTCCCAGGACAGCACAAGGTCTGTCCTGCAGAGATAACCTTGTGTTTAGACATGCTATAGCATGGGATTATGGGAAGTGTTATCAGCCGGGCTGGAGATAGGGATTAGTGTCCTATGGCTGGATGCTGTGACTACTGCCAGAGGTGAGGCTCCATCAGCCAGGTGACTTAAGCTTGCAGCCCCCTCCCAGCCCAAATCAGGAATCCTGTGTGTGGGGATGGACTCCAGAGAGGGCCACCATTCCAACTAATGCTGAGTTAACTTTGCAGTATAGGAGAGATGTTTGCTCCCCTCAGATCTCAGACTGCCTTTCTGGTCTGCAGCAGAGACCTACTGATGCTGGACACAACAGTTGCACCGTGTCTGCCACGTGTAGCGTTGCCATATATTTTCCAGGGCACTGGGCTCTCTGTACAGACACAGGGGCACGTCTTATGGGCATGCTGTTGGCCTGACATGTATGACTCGGTGCTCAGTTCCAGAGGAAAACTCTGTAGGTGTCTGAACTTGTGAGATCCACAACACATATTGGTATTCTCAACTGTGGGGATGTGGCTGTCTGCCCACGGTGTTGGCCAAAATACGCTTAGATGACACTTTCTTGCAAAATAACATGAGTTGTCCCAGATGAAGTAGAGGTAATTACATGTTACAATAGCCGATGTGACACCACATATGGGATTTTATAAATTCACTTCATGGTCTAAAGACATTCAAGAAAAACCAAAAAGGTCCATGGGGTGAAAAAAAGGGCTTTCCAAGTTTATTGCTTAGCACAATGCAGTAATTCACATGCAGTTAAGAGGTGCAGCACACGTTTCTAATTCACTTAGATGTCAATCAGGAATAATTGCTTCTGCCAGTGAAGCTGTGCTAGTGTAACAGATACAGAAGAGACTAGCACTTCAAGTCTCTGAGCTTACCCTAGCTAGAAAACCAGCTTTGTATTACTGACAGTATTGCAGATCCTATGCAATTTTAGAAAAACAAATTTTGTGGCATAATTGCAATAGTTGGAATAATTTTACATTTTTCAATTCCTTTTTATGAAACAAAATCTTGCATTCTAAATGCAAAACTTCCCACAACTTCTCTCCACTGATGGTGGTCCCACTACAGAGATATCAGCTGTCTGAGTGTATTAGCAATGTTGTCTGGCCTGACTTCAAATTTACAAATTTAATTTGTAAGGGGCTGGAAGAAATAGAATCTTCTCAGTCTTGGATGTGATCATGGTCCATAGGGAAAAGTCCCCTCCCACCAGCAAATGCCTATTTTCATGCAGTTCATGGCCTCTGTGATCTCTGGTTCTGTATGGGCTTAACTTGATGAAGAATATGCAGCTACACACTCTTTTCAGTGGTCTGTCGTGACTTGTTTAAGCATGAACCATTACTAATATGTGTCAGGATGCACACATTGTAGTAATCACATCAACAAAACAGGGGGAGGCTATTGAAAGCATTCCAGCCCTGCGCAAGAAAATTATTCCTCAGTGTGCTCTGCTGAGCCCTTTTAAATGGGACTTAGCATGATAAGGTGGATGTTGGATGAACCTGAGATGGCAGATTCATAGAATCATAGAATGCCTTGGGTTGGACGAGACCTCTTCAGGTCATCTAGTCCAACACCCCTGCAGTGAGCAGGGATGACTTCAACTAGACCAGGTTGCTCAGTGTTGAGAAAGAATAGTCAAGTCTGAAAGTTTGAGGAAAAATATGGAGGCAGCACAAACCACTCTTAATCTAGGGTTGGTGAGAACCAGTTTTACCTCCCACACTCATAAAATGGTTCCAGTCTTTAAATTTCCTTTTTTTTTTCTTTTTTTTTTTTTTTTTTCCTGGAGGCCAGTATCTACTAGCATTCCTTGCACAGGCTTTGTGTATTTTATAGAGCAGACCTATTTCAAAAACATTTACATTAAGTGCTGGACAGTAGCCTGCTTTCACGGAACATATTTCATTTGGCCACATCACGGTTATATATTGTCAAAAGCCCTATTAACAGCCAATAGCTGCACCTCATTTTACTTCCTTGCTGCATCTTATCACATGCCAAGTGCTGACATCCCCGTGTGGACATAACTTCTACTGCAATGACTGATGAGAGTAACTGCTGAAGCTCTGCACATGAAGGTTTCTATGGGCTCAAATTCAGGCTGGGCTGAGGGTGATTTCAGATGATGTGAATTAAGTTCAGTGACACCTCTGAGAGAAGGTGTGGCTATTTTCCAGGATATTGCATGTCTTACTAATTATGGGACCACTGACTGTATCAAGACACCGTACTTCACCCAGTGATAGGAATTAGAGCAATGGATTGCAAGTCGCCATCAGATTATTAGTTTCTGTATGTGTGGTCTTCCTTTTCCTAGGAGTCAGTAACCCATCAGCAAATCAGTGGCTTTAATAATTTGCTAATAATAATCAGGCTATATAGGTTTGCAAAGCACTATTGGGTTGAAGACAATATAGGAAAATATGATCTGTGTTGACTTTTTGCATTTTGAAGGTATGCAGTGTTCCAATGCACAGCTGTGCTGTAACCTGTGTGACACTTCCAATGTCAAGGCACTAAACTTTTTTTTCTCTTTAGAAATCAGAGATAGAGGCTGCAGCAAATAATACCCTGAGTAGAAGCCTGTCTTTGTTAGCATGTAAAACTGATGACAGATTTTTATCTTCCTTCCCTAAGCATTGCAGAGAGTAGGAGAGGAAAGGTTATATTTCCATTCTGTACATTTTTGAATAATATGCTTTCACATTTCTGTGTCCAAGACCCCCCAGTCAGACTGGATCCACTGTAAACACCAGCAGTTGTTAGTGCTGCTCCTGGGTCATTTCTCAGATAGCTCTGTTAGGCTGGGTTCCTCTTTTAGAAGTGGTAGGCACTTTATTTTTTATGTATTTGTACATTGCAATATAATGCTTCTTTCATGTGAAAATACACTTCAGTATAAAATGACAAAATACCATTACAGAACAAAAAGTTCTTATGCTCTTACTGGCTAACTAGCAGCCTATTTTTTTCACATTGCAGAGTACTTAATATGCTTCACTCTCTGCCTTTCCTTACCAGATTTCCCCTTTTATTCAGCTGAAGACTTCTTATTTTGCATTCTTTGTTTGTTCTTGTGCCTTATCCGCTTCCAACTTAATTGACTAGAAAACCTTGTAGTAAAATCAATGTCATCAAGATCAGACTCCTTCTCCTCTTCTTCCGATGAAATGCAAATAGTTGGTGTGTTTGTTTCCTAATTTTGATATGGCTGTTGTAAGATCAGGGCCTTTGGGCTGTGCAGGGCATGCAGGTTGCTGACAGTACTGCCCAGAGCACAGCTGCTGCTGTCCCCACCCGACTCATGAACAAGACTAAGATCGGTAGTCATAGCCTGCTCATATGCCTGGGGTATAAAATAGCACATTTCATAATGGATTGTGGTCATCATAGAATGCACCTATTCAATACATATGTTCATTGGACATGACAAGAAATCTTTAAAGGCTGGAGTTGACTTGTGCTCTGTCTCATCAAGAAGGAGGAAATGTTTTTAACATTTAGTTGGTTTAGCAGTGGGAGTAGGTGTACTTTTGTACTGAATTAGATTGGGTATGAACCAAGCCCAAATATTTTAGACCTGTCTACAAGTAGCTAGGAACACCCAGAAATGTGTTGGTATCATCAAGGATTTCAGAGTTTTCAAGGTGACTTTGGCACTGACCTGGCCCCAGCCAGCTCCCCGCTGTGTTTTATAATTAGCTAAATCACAGCCATGACTTATTTTTTTTCTCCTTAAATTAGTATTTCCTTTCTCAATGTCTATTACACTAGGTGCTAGTAAAAGAAACATGGAATTTTAAAGTAGTCATGCCCTTCCAATTTACCTTCAGCTTTGCGCTCCTGCATTTCTCAGTGAAAGCTGCTTTTCCTCTTGCTTTCACAGATCTTGTAGCTTTGGAAGCTCTGCTCTGGGCGCAGGGACACCTTTAGGTCATCCATATACCTGAGCACTATCACCCACCCTCCCTCTCCCGATGAAGAAAGCTATCTCCTTTGTCATACTTTGCTGGAACCTGGCAGTCTCCCCGTGCCCACCAGCCCCGAAGCAACCTTTATTTGCATTAAAGCACAAGTGAATATTGCTCAGGAACCAAATCAGTAGGCATCGCTGTAGCCAAAACATACCTTCCCAGAGGGGCACCGATTTTCTCCAGTTCCGTCAATGGTTAATTACCTTTGCTGTTAAAAATATACACTTTGGATTCAGCTTCCAGACACTGGTTCATGTGTTACTGTTCTCTGCTAGAAAAAATACAATTTTAATGCCTGCAAAAGGAGAAAATATTTTGTAATCAAATAACCCTGGTAGCTCAGCCTTTGGATAGGTTTCTGTAGCTCCTTTTTTCACACTCTTCAAAGTTTTAATACTATATCTGACAAAAAATGTTGACACAACACCTGACAACTCTATTATATGACTCAGCTTCATGTAATATGTATCCATTCTCTGCTTTTTTTCTCTGCAGACTGCTTGTTGTCCTTTTTGCCTTTTTCACATTATTACTAAAAATTTTACCATCCCTACCTAGCAAGTGGCCTAACTCTAGACTACACCTGTGTTTGTTTCTGATATATTTCTAGGTCTTCCTATTGTCCTTTGCCTTGTGCTTTAAATAGCTACTTGTTTGTACCCCTTGCTATCTTTTCCATGTGTGATATATTGCTTTGTTATTTCTAATTGCTTTCTCTGTGCAGATGAGCCAAGATCTGTAAGCCAGAGCTCTCCTATCTTTGGAGTGTGAAACTGTGGCTTTATGGCCAATTAATTAGTTGTCTTAAAGGACTCCTGTTTCTCTCTTTACACCTTTCCTCCCAATTAATTTCACTAGTAATTTTCTTTAACTTTGGGGAATTAGCCCTTTTCAAGAACCAAACTGCAACCATCTTTTTTCTGCTCACACTGAATGCAGTCAGGTCATGATCACTGATCCCTAGGCAACCAGTGCTTCCAGACAAGCAACTAATTCATCTTCACCCATCCTAATGAGTTCCAGAAACTGGTTATCTCACGGTGAGTGCAATACCTTTTCTGAGAGCTGTGGAAATTATCTCTTGTAACTTTGAAAAATCCTAATAACGTCTCACTCTTGGCTGTGCAGAAGGTGTCGGTGGCCATGTCACTCCAGAGCATGTGCTCTTCATTAATTAATGCCTTCCCACTAAAGCACATGGGAAAATCCTGCAAGAGATGTTGTACTTCATTACAAACATGGTACACTATGTCTTCAGCTGAAAGCAACGTCTGGCCTGCCAGCTGGTGACCAAACTTGTGTTTGCAGCTGTTAAGATGGTCAGTGGATAAGCCAGCTCCTCCTCCTTCCTGGCACAGCAGCAGCTGATGGGTGGGTAGGTGTGTGCTGCAGTTGTGAGCTGGTGCAGGGCATGGTTCACTGACTGCCTAAGTCACTTTGAAGCTCGGGCACTTCTCCAGATGTCATACACTTCACTTCCAGTAATTAGATCACTGTGACAGTTCAGTACAAGAGGTTGAGCCTGTGCAGTCTGTCTCTGCTCCAGGAATTCAGCTTCCTGAGTCACCCTGTGACACCCTTCGCACCCCACAGTGCAGCCACTGCTTCCCTCAACTTGTCCACGAGCAGTCATGGTACAGACAGGACTCTGTTATACTCTGAGAAAATCAGTTTTCCTACAAGAATGAAGTCGTTTGAAGGTTTCTTTGCCCTCCACCAAGACAAAGCAATGCATTTTCATACAGTTATTGATGAAATAATCATGGCATGTGAAGCTGTGGGGATTTCCATCCACACATTTTTTTCCCCTCTGCATCATCATCTGGTTGCTATTTTTCTTTAAGATATTCACTGCTAGCAATTAACTTTTCTCCCCCACCTTTTACCACTACCCTTTTAATGCATGACCCAGCATTGAATTACTTGTGCTCAGCAGAAAGGTGGCTCAATCCTTCTGAAAAACAGCGTTCTTTTCAACCTGTTCAGCAGGAAGCCTATCTCCACTCCTTAGACTGTTACAGAGGGAGAGGGGTAGTGAATAATTCATTAAAATATTCCTTTTCCTTCCACCAACACACTGATTCACAAGAGATAAAAATCTCCTTCTGCTTGACTCTGTGAGTTTTTTCTTCATCTGGGAGAGTCAAATTAACACTGGTCACAAAAGACTCATACCTCTTCCCACTGCAGAAGCATTTTGGGTATCCTGCTGAAAGCAGGCAGATGAGGCTTTCATGCCTATAAGCTTTCCACCTGGTGCTAGGAGAGGTGCCCTAGGAAAACTGGCAACACTGGGGTACAGCTTCAGGCCCACCAATGCTTGGAGGGAGCTGCCATGCAACTATCACCTGTGCTGCAGCAAGGACCCATCTGAGGCACTGATAGTCTCAATATGTGCAGACATTTGGCAATAAAATAAATGGTTGTCTACTCTAAATTGAGAGGTGAAAGATGGCTGGATGGCACATGGTGGCTGGGAAGAGGCAGTGGTGGCATCCGGCACAGAGCCCTGGCTGTTAGGATTGCTGGAGGTCCCTGTTCTGCTGGAGGTCCTGTGTGTAAGTTGGGCAAGTATTTGACTCTCTCTGTCACACAGTTCATCTCACCATCCTAAACCTCTGCCTTTTAGGGCATAGAGGAGGGGTGGGGAAGCCATTCTGGTTTTAGTGAGCTTGTGTGGGATCCTTTGCCAGATGCATGTAAATATTTCATTGTTGCATAGAATACAAAGGGGCAGGAAAGAAAATCACATGAAATGCTTGTATGTAAAAGTGTTTTACTACGTATTTGCCTTAGAAAACAATACACAAGGTCAACACATTTGAGCCAAGGTGATCATGTCTGAAGAATAATGTCTTCTATTATTCAGGAAGAGATGCAAGCCACTGTCTGCACTGATACTTTCAAACACAAACACACACACACACCCCTTTGAAGCCTTTATGGAAAGGCAAAAGAGTTATAAATTTGTCTCACCTCTGTGTCCATTGTCGTTAGTGTCACAACTCCTAGCAAGGGATGCTCAGAGAAAGAACACAAGAGCAGGGCAGGCATGAAGATCTAGAGCCTTGATTTGTCATCCTCATCCCTAGTCACTCACACCTTCAAGACTTCAGGATTGACAAGTGGTATCGTCCTGTTTGGTAACCCATAACTCCCCTTCCATGAGTTTGTCTAAGTGTTTTTTTATCTGACACGAAAGTTTTGTCATCAAGGACACCATGAAGTGTTGAGTTCCACAGATGACCCATTTGAGTGACCTGAGCTACAACTAGGTGATTCTACCTGACAGCTCGCCCCAGCTCTTCTATTGTAGGTTGCAGTGAACAACACTGTCCCTTCAACTTCTCTGCACTTCTGATGATTTTATTGACTTCTGTAATGTTCCCTCTGTAGCCATGACTTTTCTAGGCAGAGTCCTCTCATATTTAATACCTCTTCAGGCATCACTTCCATATACCAGATCACCTTATTGCACTCTTCCCTGTTTTACCATGGTTAAGAGGCTAACAGGGCCAAAAGATCTTCACACCGTTTAAAAAATGCAAGTACACCCTGGATTTATTCAGGAAAATAGTCATGGATTATGATTTCTTATATCTTTCCTTTCCTCCTAGTTCCTTATGCTCTATTTGCTTCTTTAACCTTTCCAAATACTGAGCTGCCATTGCAGAAGCACACTCTTTTCTGTCCTCCAGACCTCACTCCTAAAAGGTAAAAATAATCTGGAGTCAAATGTAAGGCACACAGAATTAAGTTTGTGCACTAATTTACATTTATCTTCACTAAATATGCTGTCAGTGTGTATTCCAACAAGGCAAAGGAATAAAGAAAACACCAGTGAAGTGCCCGTGTGCAGCAATACAGCTAGATGACAGAATTAGCAGCTGAACTAAGCAGAAGACAAGTGAGACTGTCTAAACATCCAGCCTGTCCTAAACATCATAGCTGTGAGCCTGGGCATACCATTGTGCATGGTGCCAGATTTTATAACCTCACAAAGAAAGCTTGGGGTTGCCAAGCTCAGGCTCCTTCCCTGGATGTCCTTAGTTGGGAATTCGGTCCCTGCACAGAGCCAGTGGTGACAGACATATCCCCCAGCAGTCTTGGCCAGGTGGTGTCTGGGCTATCCAACAAGACATGCTGAGGAAAAGGTTACTTCTTAAATTGTGCCACTCTTAGGAGCTTCTCAGGCTGCAGGGAAGTCAATCTGCCAGACCAGAATTCACAGCCTGTAATTCTTGGTTTTGTTAGATAGTTCAGCATCTCTTCCAGCAGGACAGATTGAGGAGAGAGGAGGAATGCCAGTCTTTTCTGTGAAAACATGTCTGGGGCAAAGCGCTCACACCTCACTCCATGCAGCAGAGCAGCAGTACACCACCCATACAGTCAGCAGGAGCTGTGGGTTCAATCCTTTTCCATCCTGAGAGGGTGAGCACAGCCCAGTGATCACCAAGCTCCAGGGCAGTCCAAGAAAGGATCATCCTTTCCAGGTGGGGACTGAAACTGCCATCTGTCTCCCACACTGACTGGCATCTTCTTCTCCTCAGGCTTCTTCTTCTGAAGGATTTTTATGGGTCTTATTTCACTTTCCTTGCCTTATAATGAGTCTGTACATTTTCAGGTCAAAAACTTTCTCTCTTGCATAATGCTCAGCAGAAATGACGAGCAGTCTGTTTGTAGTTACTGTTAAAATTATATCATCAGAACTTGTATTATATCTTGGCAAACTCTCTTCCCCTCTTCATGTACAAAGAGATGTGATTAACTGCTGCGTTTCCACACTTGGATAGAAAGGCTTTGTGGGTTTTGTCAGTAGTTAACATAATTCACGGAAAACCAGAATACAACCTTGAGGCTAAATGTGGCCCATTGAATTCCACAATGGGGCAATGGTTTGATCAGGGTACAGCAAAGCATGCCAGAAGCAAAAGGCTTTGTGGGCCATAGCTCCGTGGGAAAGATTAAATCAGCCACAATCTGCTCCGTTTTTCGTAAAATAGGTGCAGCCCTAAAGCTCCTGGCAAGTGGCCACTGAAGCCTTTGGCTGGACAAAGTTTGGTCATCTTTGTGTAAGTGTTAATTGCCAGCTGTTGGTGACTGGAAGGTTGCCAGGGATGGAGTGACTGAAACAGTGTTTCTGGCTGAAATACAGCTTTTATAAAATAATCGTCTCCAATCTCTTTAACACCTTGCAACAGACACATCTGTACTCATCAATTCCTCTGTCTAGAGCATCTGTACATGGAGCTGACCTTAAACCAGAATTATAAATATAGTATATGTGACATTCAGGCTGCCTATTCCAACCGCACAGTAGGAGGCAATGATAAATAGCAGCTATCTCCACAGCAGCACTACATGATGGCTTAACCCACTCTGGTTCATAGCCCTTAACATTTCATTTACAGCAAGTCCGGGATATGGAGCATTGAGGCTTTTTAATCAGGCTGTAGGACTATTTTCAGTATTTTAAATAATAATACAACCATCTCAGCTCTTCAACATTCAGGATATTTGCAGATGTTGCAAGCTTTGCAATATTACAAACTCCAGGTTTTCAAATATTCAGGATATTTGCAGATATCCAGCTCCACAATTGTATGACAGATTAAATAGTATTTCACTCTTAGAGAACATGATGCCCAGGGGCCTACATTTTCCAGGTGAGTATCTACAGATTAGTACAAAGTTAGTGATTGACTGCTTGAGATTAGTTATCTATATGAGACAATGCTGCCTTAAGAAACACTCAGTGGAAAATCAAGCAGGCACTGCCAGACTTCAGGAAGAGACTTGGATGCCTGGAGAGCAACGCTCATTCCATAAACAAGTGTAGCCTGAGAAAGATGATCCTGATGGTTGGAGCAGAAGACTGAGTGAAGGACTCTAACTCTTCCATACTGAGAAATTACCATTTAGCTTTGAGGCTGATGATTT
>JAAGNO010030391.1:64438-79817 GCA_033439905.1 Ceryle rudis
CAACTTGCTTCAGTCTAGACCTCTCATAAAGCCACCGAGGCACATCATTTCACATTCCCATCAGCAACAGACACAGTTCAGCCACTGTTAGACAGACCATTTCATGGAGCGGCAGATGAGCGCTTTCAGTTGCTGCAAACTGTGTTGGCTAGAGTTATGCTGATCAGCAACAGTGGTAAACATTTACATTGTCACACAGCACAAAAACCACAGAGGAGAGATTCACTGTGCTGGACACTGCTTTAATAAAAAAGGAAAAAATTTTGTTCAGTCAGATTTTCTCTTTGTATCATAAGAACTCTTATCCCAAGAAACTCTGGCAGTCTGGTAATAATCTGTTTCCTTCATCACCACTTAGCATCTAGCACTGTGCAGTGTACCTCCTGGTTCTGCATGGAAAGGTGAGCCAAACCTGGTGTCTTCTCTCTTTTGTAATGAGACATCTCCTCTCCCCTCTTCTGTTGTCTATTTAGTGAAAGTAGCATCACAGCAGAGCTTCCCTCCAATTGTGTGGGTGTGCATGTAGCATACAGACTGGTTGCAGCTGGAGTTTCTATGTGGAGCTCCAACATGAAAATACAATAAAACTAAAATGTTAATAAGGTATAGGTGTGCAGGCACATGATTCTACCACACATACAAGTGTTCAAGCTGCCATTAGAGCTACACATCATGCTGCACAGATTTTCCATTGTAATCTGCTCTTTGGCCGATGTCTCTCAGCTTGTGAAATTTCCAGTTCTATTGCATGTCTTACTGTGAATATTACTTTTGAAAAGCTGAGTGAAAATTCTTTACCCATATAAAGAAATCAGGAGGGTTTTATTTTCCAGCAATGTCTCTGTATTGCTAATTCCGAATGTTCATCACAGAGCTGAAAGTCTTTACGGCTCTCGGGTCTAGTTTAACAAATGTGTGATGGCTATTAGGCAAGCAAATAGCCATTCTCAGTTGAAGTAGTTGTTCATTAAATCCATTATCCATAGCTACTTTTAACCATGCCTGTTTCCATGAGTGGTGTGAGAATTTTGATTCTAGTGATTTAAACACACAGTGGAGCAAATTCCTACTGCAGTAAAGATTTTTAGCAACTCCCTTAGCACCTTCATTGGCTCTGCTAAGCAGCTAAATGCAATTTAATCCAAATGGCCCAGCAATTCAGATGTGAACCTTCCATAAGCAAAGACTGTTCTGTGACTTATGCTGCTCCTAATGGGAACATATGCTGCAATACTTCAGAATGATTCAGAAACCACTTAAACGAGAGAGTTGTATTTTTTTTTGCCTTTAGTATCTGAGAATGACAGTGGTGCTGCATGCTATATTAGTCTTAACTTCACTTTTCATTTTGAGCCAGTGCAAGCTTTGAGCAGAGTAAAGATTTAGAGAAAGTCCTTTCAGACAGCTTTCCTTTGGAGAAAAGATGAATATTTAATACTTTCCACTATTGTACTGTATTCACGTGAAGAACATACAATATAGATGAATGGTTCAGTGGCAGGCCAACAACATAGTTTTCAACAAAAGGGACCATTTCAGAAAAATTCTTTTGGAAAAAGTAATGCTATTTTTCCTCTCTTTTTTTTTTTTTTTTTTTTTTTTTTTTTTTTTTTTTTTTTTTTTACTTTTCTTATTAAAAGCATATTTTGCTTTCAGTAATGCACCAGAAAGGCTTTATGAACTAAACCACCGTGATCTTGACTAATGAGAGCAATTAAAGAAACTGGCTCTGACCACGGCCAGCTGATAACCTTCCACTCTGGGGTTGCACCTCCCAGACAGCAACAACCGCAGCCCTTGCTGGTCCTGCCAAAGTGTTACGTGCTGCCTTTCATTCCTGCATCCTATGATATCATTTTAGCTTTCAACATTAGTATATGATTCAATTGCCAGAAAAAAAATAAAAAAAAAAAAAGGTCAGGTTTCCAACATTCCCCTCCCTCCCACCTTGTTTTTATACCACATAAATACGTGCATCCTCTCAGAAATGAAGCGAGCCACCAACCTTAGCTGGCTAATTGATGATAATCTTTTCCTTTGCTGGAAATAGAAGAAATGGATGCACAGACAGCATTACCTAAACCTACTAACTGTGACAGAATGTGAAGGACCCCGCATCCCTACAGGCGCACACACCACTGCATCAGAGACAAGCAGAGCAACAAACATCTTATTAAAGAAGTGCAGAAAAGCAAAAGGCAGAAGCCTCCAGGGCCATGTTAATTATCTCAGGGTCGAAGTCGCTCAGAAGGCTGTCTCGCAGACTCCAAAGCAGTCAGATGGCAGTGCCAATGCACTGAAGTCCCCAAGGTCCTACAGTTATAGCACTGTCATATTTCAAATGGTAGGTAATACTTATGAACATGCCGACACTTACCTCCTCAATTATATTCAATGTCAAGGTTTTCGTGCTGAAGGAACTGCTAATTTTCATCTTACACACTTCCTGACAAAAGGTACTTTATCAAAGAAGGGAGTTTAGGGTATCTGCTGCAAGACACTGAAGATCCTTTTTGACACTCACAGTGGGAATAACGTCCTTCATGCAAGCTCTCAAATGATGAAATAAATATTGCCCTTAGTCAAGCATACAAAAATTACAGTATACTGTATTTGCTTTGCAGACAGACAGTGCCTTTGCACAGAAATCTCACTCCACTATTAAGTGCGAGCAAATATTCTCTCGGTGTTTAGCTGAACTTCCTCTAAAGAAAAAGGCCCATGCCAGCGTGGGCTATTGCAATGCCTCGTGTGCTCCAAGAAGCAAGACTAAAAAGACAGAGTACCCTCCACCAGCCCCCCAAGAGCAGCCGCGCCTGCCATCGAGCAATTTAAGTGCAATTACCAAGAGAAAAAGCAAGCACTGAATGTAAAGAGAAAGACATTTGAACATGCAAACGTGAGTCCGTGTTTATCCTCATATTCACTCTTTGCAGAATTTAACTGAAAATACAATTAAATGAATCTGATTTGGCAGTTAGTATAGGAAAGAGATTAGGTGGCACAGATATGGCTACGGGTGAAGGAACATGGTCTCATTAGAGCTTTCTATCCGTTCAGACTTCTCCCACTTGCAGTCATTAATATGAACTGGAGACAGATTCTGCTGTGAGTTGCACCAATTTAAAACCAGAGCAACTCTTATCTGGCCTCCAATTTGCATTAACGGTCAGAGGTGGCACACTGAGATGAAGCACGATGAAGGCAGACACCATGCTTGGGAGGAGAAGGAGCATTACGCTAGCAGAAAGGCTCTGAATTTAAAGGGACACAATGAAATGTAAAAGGGCATTTGTCCAAAACAAACAAACAAAAAACCTGCTAAAATAAAAAAATAGCATTTAAAAACTTGTAAAAAGTATTTCAGTTATTTCAATTATTTTTTTTTTCCCTTTTCTTAGTTGCGTACAAGCAGCTTCAATGTTTCCTTATTATTATTTTTGTCAATATTTACTGAGCAACAAGACAAACACCCAAGATGCCATATTCCTACAGAACATGACTGGGTAGCATTTGACATTTTAGCAGTTACTTGTTCAAATGCTCAAATTAGGAGAGTATTATCTCTCCCCTGGCTTCTCTTCTTACATTGCAGAAAAACAGGCAAATATGTTGCTTAATATGTGAGTAGGAGCATGAGAAACCCCGTTTGTATGGGATGGAAGCAAGAACTGTGGCTTTAATACGCAAGCACTATAGGCTAGTCTTACATTTTGTGTTCATATGGCAATTTCTGCACAGCTTTAGGAGGAAAACTATTACTTTCCTGCATCTCATGATCCTAGAATTCCTTTGTAGCGATGCCTGTATCGCCTATGTTAACACTGAACTAGCCATCAGAGCGTGCTGAGGGACTACAAATCACAAAAGAGCTCATAAGTCCTCCACTTTATAAATTGGGTGTGGAAGGGTTAAAGAAAACACGACAAAACGTGAGATTTCTACACCTGAACGTGCCTTTCCAACTCTATACAGATGAGGACACTTTCTAATTGATCTGACCCATCCTCTTCAAAAGAGCTGCTGGAGTAATAATCCAATATCCACTTTCATGAAAGGGAATATTTCAGCAACGAGGGTAGCAATTTTTGGCAATATGTCTACAGATCCAGAGCTTGAAATTTTTGCTGACCCAGCAGCTGAGTTTCATAAAGCACTGTGCTCTTGTTATAAATAAATAAATAAAATACAACCAAAAAAAACCAAAACAAACCCCACAACATAAAACTGTCCTCCCCCTCAAAGCCCAAAGTCATCCCTGTCACTAGTCCAAGAATAAAAACAAATGTCGGAGACTTTGTGAGGAAACAACACACTCAAACTAATAACATTCAGCATTCACATGGACTCCTGAGAGGTCTGAGATCATTTTATGTCTGAGTACCCAACCCTTTTTCAACACTTTTATCCAGAATATAAAAATTCTGCAATCGTTTTTTATGAACAGCACCGGCTTCTAAAGTCAAAAGGTATGAACATGTATTAATAATTTGCTCTGCTTTCACTGCAGACACTGAAGAACAGAACCGCTTGAGCCTCCACCTAAACATACCAACACGTCAACGGTTTCCTCCCAACCTTAGTTTCTTCTGAAAAATGTTCCAAGTAAATAACCAAAATGAGTTAGACAAATGAGTTAAATGAGAAAAATGAGTTAGGCTCTTGCTATTTAGGATGTTCAGCTTTTAGTCCCTCTCTAGAGATGTAGCACTTTCATACTTGCAATCTAATATGCATTTGGTGATAGAAGAGTGTGGAAGTTATCTAAAAGTAGAAAAAATGTATTTTTAAAAATGTGATAACACTTCGTTGTTTGCCAGAATTCGTGGGAATTGTTGGCCTTCCATTAATGACCTCAGTCTTTTGCTGTGTAGAACTTTTCCAACTGCCCTTTTGTTACTAAAATAATACTCTTTTGTGTTGATCTGGCATGAATTGAGTAGACAACTTCTCATCTAAATTTAGATGTACCATAATACTACAGAGATGTTCACAATTTAACTTTAAAAGATAGCTATGCTCTGAAGGGAAACAAAAGGATACTTTCCATCCATCCTTTAGCTTTGAAGAAGCCAGGGTATGTTCAATTCAGTAGTATGAGGGGCACGGGGAGAGTGTTTCTCTTTCTTGCATTTGTTTTTTTTAATATGGAAGCTGAGTAGGTAACACCATTCTAACAGATCTGAGAAAGTTAATGCAACTTTGGCTTAGGAGAATCCAAATAAACATCCGTGGAATAGTGACTGGAGGTGAGTTAGAAATTAAAATCATACTAAAGGTACAGCATTGTTCACACATTAAGGAAAGGTATAATATCAAAGAAGCTCCCAGGGTGGAGTGCAACTGGTATGCAAAGAATCCACTCCACACTGGTTCCCTGCGCAACACTGCCTGCCAACTGCACGGGGAGGGTGGGGAGTGAAGACTCCACAGCCAAGCTCTGTGAATCACGGCAGAGGTGGGAACCCGATGGTACCACAGGACTGATAAGCTGCTAGTTTGCCACCCTGGGCCAACAGTTTGTCATTTCCTGACAAAGCACTGTCCTTTGTGTGAACGTTGTTCATTATAATGTCATTCTAATACCCAAACACACCTCTGTCCCAAAGGCTGCCCGCCTCCAAAGTGCAACCACCCTCACTGAGCTTGTACTTTGAATTTTCTTCAGCTAGACCTTTAAAAGCGAAGCAAGAGAAATTTACACCACTCATTAAAAAGGTATTTATGACTAGAGTCACTCAAGCTCCACCTTAAAGGTGAAAAATATTATAAACAGGGTTTAAGGGGGAATGGCAGGGAAGACCTCATTGTGGACAAGTCAGGGCAGATCAGGCACTGATCATCTCTGACTCCTGGGATCAGTCGAAGGGCTGAACCTCCCTTCCCCCCATAGGGATGCCTTTGGGTAAGATCTGGACTTTCCTACTATTTCCCCAAGCAACCTAGAAATTTTACTGAGCTGCTCTTTAATTTGACACGTTTTGTATATCTGCACATGCTTTGCAGACAAGGAATTTATCGCCATCAGCAAGCCACAAGAACTTATATCTCTGTTGCTGTCAATAAACTGCACTACTCACACTGCCAGTCGCAGAAGTTCCCTCACCGGGCACTGCCAGCTCCATAGTGGCTGAGTGAGACCGCGGAGCGCAACCAGAACCAGTGAGTGCAGCGCACTGTGAGTGAAGCCAGAGACAACACCTTTTCTCACTTAAAAACTGAGTTTAAAAGACAGCAAAATATTGATGTAATTAATGGAAGGCCAACAATTCCCACAAATTCTGGCAAACAACAGAAAGCATTATTGCATTTTTAAAAACACAATTTTTTGTACTTTTAGATAATTTCCACACTTTTCTATCACCAAATGCATATTATATTGCAAATATGAAAGTGCTACATCTCTAGAGAGGGACTAAAAGCTGAGTATCCTAAATAGCACAAGTTTTTTGGCAGATTTCATGTGCACCTACTATATCTCAACAAAAGCCATATGGATATGTTACAATGACAGGTAATTTTACATGCTAACAGACACCTGTATGTACTTCCCCCCCATATGCAGATGTAGGTGTTTCAGTTTATGGGTGAAAATTATATTTTTCCAGTGTACACTTGTTACCCTATTATATCATACTATTTTACTAATCTCTCTGTTTTCAGGAGAACAAGACTTAATGGACCAAATTTAAGGCAGCCAGAGCTCAAGAACTAGTCTGGGGAAAAAACAGTGTTTTCCTTTGTTCCCACTGCAGTGCTGCTCAATGCCTCCCACTGAAACTATGGCTTGGTTTAGGTACCAAAAGGAAACTGAAGATAAGAGATGTAGGAACATCTTTCTCCTTGCTTTTTCAAATGCCGATAGTTCAGATATACAAAAGCTTTGGGGAAACGGAAGCACTGAACGGCACGGCAAAATCTGCAAAGCAGCATGGTGTTTTCTGAAGAGTGCTGTTGCTGTCCCCAAGGCTTAGTGGGGAGCTACAGCACCAAGGTTATGGCTTACAAGCCCACAGCACAACACCAAATCATGTTTTAAACGGCCACATACTGCGCTGCTATATAGCTGAGCCAGAACATCTAGACAGGTAATGGTATATTACACAATACAGACCCAAAGCAATTAACAGGTTTTTAGCCTGTAAAGAGCCTGCACTCACACAACCTGAACCATATATGCGCCATCGATTTGCTAAATCGACCATTATTTACTCAGCATTTTTTAGGATTGACCATGCTGATGACTCAGAAAGTGTTTATAGATACAAAATCCAGATTACGAGCTGAAGACCTGGCCCAAAGATTGAATAAGAGAGTAACTTTCTTAGGACTAAAATAAAATAATAAAAAAAAAATTTAAAAAACTGCATTTCCAGAGCCAACGCAAATCAAAATTGCATTCCCAAATGATGCTTCCCCACATACAACATATGACTTAAGAGCCGTTCAGTACTTGTACCAGTAACAACCCCACTGAAGAGCAGCCTTGGAAAGACAGACACGCATTGCTCGCGCTGTGGTTGAGTGTCTGCAGCCCAAGCTCCCCGGCAGCTCTGCACCACGCTAAAGCCTTTCAGGGCTATTGGTACAGCAAGGTCAAAGGCAACTTTCTCCAACAAGCAGGATATGTTTCTGCAGAAGCCAACAGCAGACATTAAAAGAAAGAGCCTGGCAACTGAATATTCCTAATGCTGCATGTTTGCTTTTTTTTCTTTTAAAAGAAGAAGCATTTTAAATACAGGGAATTACACACAATCATCATTACTAGCTGAAGGAGAAAGCAAGCTAAAGAATAACATCCTGAAGTAAGTTCTAAAACACTGCTTTTAAAAATGCTTATAGCTCACGTAATTTTAAAGGACAACGCCTGCTGTTAAGACAGCCTGGCTTCCCTTGCCTTTCTCATACCTTAATAACACACTAAAAAAAAACACTCCATAAAATCCATTCGTACGTCTAGTGTGGGTGGCAACACAGGCTCGATTCTCATCTCACTTTTTGTTGTGTATCACTTAGAAATCTCACTGGATCCACCCTACTACCCATTGCTCCAAAATATATAGGTTGCTCCGACAACGAAAAGCCTGTACTTTGTACTGTCAGATATATATAATTTTGTCAGCCTAGACAACCTGTTGGCAGCTATTACAAAACAAAACTGCAAAAAGCAAGGGAAAAAAAAAAAAAAAAAACCAAAACAAGACACCACCTCTTTTCTTTTCCATGCATACTTTCATTTCTTGAGATAGTCAAGATTTTAGAGTTCAGAGGAATATCCCAGAGGAATATCCAAGACAGCTTCTGTTTCACGTTTTGCATGCAGAACGATGACTTTTCTTACCTTAATTAGAATATTCTTATCGCTTTTGTATTCTGGTTTATGAAAATAAAAATTGATGAGATGGCTTAAAACTCTGCTTGACTGTAAAGCTACATCTTTTTGTTGCTGTTGCTGTTTATTAATGTTCCAACATACGTTGCAATTACACCTATGCTGTAAGTTAATAAAATGAATCTTGAACACTATGATTCTTCAGAAACTTCCTAGCAAGCCACAGCCCCCATTCAGAACAGCCCTCAGCAGAAAACAGAGGAAAGCACACACGTATTTATATGATCTATAAAATCTAAGAGAAAAATCTCACAAGCAGAATAAAGAACCATCTATGTTTTGTCCATATCTGGGGCTAAACTAGAGCAGTCGCTCTATCACCTGATGACCCCTCCCCAGCCAAGAAGGGGAATCATGAAGAGAAGAAGACTCACAGGTTGAAATGAGAACAGGCTGAATGAAACAGCCAGACTAATACCAACACCAGCATAAAGCAAACAAAGTTATACTCAGCCCAGTGGTCACAATTAATAGGAAGGCATCCTCAGGAGCAGGAAGAGGAGCAGGGTCAGGAGGAGTCCACACAGGAGACCCTCCATCCTCAGCAAACTTACCCCTTTATACCGTGCATGATGTTTCTGGTCTGGGATACACCTGGAGCCAACTCAAGTCAGCTGCCCTGACTGACTCCAAACTGCTAATGGCCTACATACCATGGCTGGCCCAGGATTCTGTCCCAGTGAAACCAGAAGAACACTTGTGCATCAAGAAAAACACCAAAGGCTCAGTCTCCACCATACCTGAAGCCCAGCAACAGAAGGGCTTGCCCGCTGCAGTAAATGACTGCTATGTATTACTTCATGTTTTCTAAAACTGCCATTAAAAGAAATAGAATAAAATCTAAATACTGTAATTCAGTCCAGTCATAAGTGCTGTACAACCAGTGTGCTGCAAAATAAGGGATTTCCCAAGTTCTAACAAAAGAACAGAGTTAGTTCCCTCTCCACCCTTGTTACTGGCATTACAGCTAGCTACAGATGTATTTTTTAGTATCATTTGAAGTATTCAGTTTCTACAAAAGAAAACAAACCAACTTAAGAAACAAGTCTTTTTTTTTTTTTCCTTTTTCCTCACAGTAATTGTTAGATAAATCAAATGACATTTAAAAATGTATAAATGTAAAGGGATTTTTGTTTTCCTTGACCTACACAAGGAAAAACCCCAGTCTCAAAATTCAGTGGTGTGTGGCTCGATGTGAACCTGAGATCCTGGGGCCAATAACCTTTTTAATGCCATAGCAATGAACAGTTCAGCACACACGCAAATATCATCTTCTCTCACCTCAGCTCAGACATGTCCACATGAACATCGATAATCACATTTATATCCGGGGCTGCACTGTTTGGTCATTTTTCCAAGGACTACGATAATGATTCAGTGAGCTTCCCCTGAGCATTGGCAGGTGCACAGTCAATGTCCCCTGGTATCTGAAGGATTGATACCTGCCCAGCCCCTCTTTCCCCCATGAACTGGCTGAGCTCTGAAAACAAAACACATCAGCAAGACGGTGCATAGGAAAGCTATCAGAAACTGGGCTGTTCCTCTGCAGGAACAGCGAGCGGAGAAGGGAAGCTGCCAGATTTCTGATCCCTCCAAGGCAGTGATTTGGGTTATGATCGTGGAAGCACAGAAACATCATGGTCAGCTTTGTAAGAATGGATATTACATGTGTATACATTTTATAAATATATACATGTGTGTATATAAACATGTACAAATATTTTAAAAAAACCCCCATCTTACATATGCTTCCAAAAGTTAAGTTGCATCATCAGGCTTCAGTACATTGGACTCTGCCTACCCAGGACCTATTAGTGAGACTCTCAAGGCTTGTTCAGGGAGAAATTTCTCCTGAGAAGGCAGCAATTTTATTCTTCAGCACTTTTACCCGCCTATTACTATCACTAAAGTTCAGCAGCACTCAGGTGATAAAACTCAAAATGACTGTTTTCTCATAAGGTAATGGACTTAAATATTATTTAGGCAGAAACAGATTCTTTCCTTCACAAATGTGATGGAAATAATCTGCAAGTACTTTCATTTAGAACCACTTACAATGTAAAAATTTTTCAGACTGTGGCTTCACTCTAGCATAGAATAAAAATTCATATTAAAGCTGACTCTGAAATATTTGCAAGCTGTAATACCATTCCAGTGTTGAATTTTATGAAATCAAAGCCATCGCAAAAGAGACTGTTAGCTGATTATTCACATAAGCAGTAAGCCATGGAAAAGTATTGTCGATATCTTATAGCCAGTTGTATAAAATACTCACAGCTGATGAAAAAGGATATCCTGCATGCAAACAGCTTCATCTTTCCTTATTATAAAGTCACAAAGATATTCTCAACATTTTATAGAGTTTTCCCTCTTATAAATATGTCCCTTTTCCAGCAAAAGAATGAGTGCTCTTATAGAAAGCGTGGACACAGTGAGTTAAGGCCAGTTCAACAACATCCCCAAAATATTTACTATACAGACACTTCACTGAATATCCACATATCTAATAGGCAAAAAACATTTCAAGCACCACAGTTATCAGTTTAACTCTTTCGCACACTCAGTAACATCACCTTCTTAGTTAATGAAAGCAACCTCAAAAATAATATGCCTCTAAATCTGCTGTTAATAGAGAGTATTTCCCACTTAATGTGCCCGCAAGAAGTCACATATTTTGGCCATTCAGAAAGTACCAACAAAGTTCTTTTCAGACAGCTGAATGGAAACACAGTTTGCATAAATCTTGTGGTCTGACCTGTGCAGAAGTCAGTAGCCCCTCCCTGAGGACAACCAGAGGACGGAAATTAATACAGTTGGATCAGGCTCAAATGGGTTTATTTGCATTTACACTTAGTAAATTATCTGGAAGATGCCCAAAACAGCCAAGGAACGTGGGCAGTGCTATTGTAGCGTTGTGAAGGAAACAGGAGGGAGCAAAGGCTACCACTGAGATGTTCTTAAAATCTGTCCCTTCAGCATATAATGAAATGAGGGAAATGGGATTCTGTAAAGGACTTGTGTTGGCTTGGTTGGAAAACGGTGGGTTTGCTCTGTTTGGTTATTTCCTTTGCTTATTTAAAAACAACAACAACACCCCCCACACAAACCCAAACATTATTCCTAATATTATTCCTTTGTAACAGAGCTGAGGAGGCTTAAGGAGGACATTTCAGGTCCTTCAGAAGAAGGCAAGCCTGTAGGGACTGCACAGGCCCCAGAGCAAGGCAGCAGCAGCCTGAGGTGCGGGGCGAGAGGCTCAGCAAGCTCGTGGAAAAGACAGCACAACACCGACCAGGACGTGCAACAGGCAGCTCAGCATGAACTGGGGCAGCTCCCAGCAGATCTGCCCACCAAAAATCAAGACACACCTTGCAGCTCAGCAGCCCAGAGCTGTGTTTGTGGAAAAGTCCCCTCCCAGCACCTGGACAGGGTGGGATGGGCCACAGAGCAATAGGCATATTTCAGCCCATCAAACGGGTTCCAAACTAGAAGGAAGAAATTTTCTGTGGAGGAGGACAGTTGGCAGCTACCTCAAGCAGTCCTTCAAAGCCACAGTGCACTCTTCAGGACTGGCAGTCTTGCTCACAATCAAATATCCCAAACTGAGGCAGTACCACATTTCCTTTGTTCCTCTTGCCAGTTATATTAAGCCTAACTGATGTTTGGGATTTGACAGATGACCTCATTGAGGACACAGCCATTACAATTTATTCACCCCAGTTTCTAGGAAAAGAATTCACTAGTGAAGGCTTTGCTTTTGTCTTTTATTTAAAAAAAAAAAATATTTTGTGGACTCCTTGCTGTCAACTGGTGCCTGCAGAGGAGTCAGATTTGTAAGAAGAGCAGCAAGACATGTTCAAGCACGTGACAGGCAGAGCCTGCTGACAGGGGCTGGGAGATACAAGTCTTTTATGAACGCCAGAATTATGTTCCAGCAGAGAACTTAAACTTTTATATCTTCTAGCAATTTCTCAAAAGGATTAATACTTCTATAAATGAAACAGCTGCCCCCACAAAAATTAAATCAGCTATTGCGAGCACTTTTTACTTCACCTATAAAGGCACGCAAGGTAGCAAGAAGTTTTGTACATATATTTCTCAGGGAAATAAACTGAGCTAGAAAGCAGCTTTCTGACTTTGGAAGACACTTACTGTTTATGGAGGGCAAACTTGAGGCTTTACAGTTTCCCAAGGAAGCTACACATTATGTCCCTGAAAGCCAACAGTGTCAGATCCTGTGGGTTTCCCTGGAAGAGTCTAAGAACACAACAACAAAAACCCACTAACCAGGAGCACTCGATTTTGACAGAGACAGCACAACTTCCTCCCACTTGTGATGCTGATGGATGTTTTCTGTGCCAAAACTGACAGTGATAAAAGAGCCTTTAACATGAAGGAGCCTTTCCAGTCCCTTTTCACACATCTGGAAAGGCTGATACTGACAAGTCAGTCAGTCAAATATTATGAATGATTGACACCCCTAAAACAAACACGGAGGTGGGGTGTCTTCAAAAAGCAACTGCTACCGCTACTGGTAGGGTTTTTTTGTTAAGTTGTTGCAATGACTGGTTTTGCTGCACCGGGCTGAGAGGACAGACAACTGTTTCTCCACCCAGTCTTCTTCACTGCTGGCACCAGCCCTGTCCTGCCCTTGCTTCTCAGCTCAAAGAAATCAAAAATAGTTATGCTGGGATCCCTGGCATAGAGAAAGGACTTTTTTGAACCGTGATGTTGCTCACTACATACACCAGTGCAAGTCGGGAAAAGAAAAAAATTGATGTGAAACCAAAAGCAGAAGAGAGAAAGCAACAAATTGTAGGGCACTCGCCAGCCTTCTCATGTCCTGTTTCATTACTGCCTGGTAAACATGCACCAGTCATCTCCATCGCCTCCTCTCCATTTTCCCACCAACACTCGGCTTTGTCTTCTTAGGGGGAAATACACAAGCAAGAGATGAAGAAAAAAATCATTGATACCTCCTATGTCCCTCTCAATTCTGAGTGATGGTCCACGATAGTTTGAGAAGTCATCAGCAGAACCCTAATCCCTAATGCAGCACAGACAGCACCATCCAACGGCTGACCTGCCAGGAGCAACTCAGGTTTTCCACACCACGTTTCAGTTCAATCTAGAGGTAGTAGCAAAGTAACCTGAATTTCTTGGGAAAAGAGCCACAGTGTATTTTGGGCAAGATTAGCACCTGCTGCAAATATTTCAAACAGCAAATAAAAGTCAGATTTATACTTGCTAAGGATCTAGTCCACCAAGGAACAGAATAAATTTAGTATTCAATTAAGGAAACAAGAACTTAATTTTAGTGCAGATTAGGATCATGACGTAAAACACAGCATCCTACAATCTATCACGGTTAACATGATTTTAATGGATCATTAGAAATGCTTATTGAACCTATGAGTTTCTGGGCACTACTTCGAGATCAGTAATAAAAAAAATTCATTCTCCAGTTACCTCCTAAAGAAACTTAGCACACCATATATGATGAAGAATTATAGTCTACTTGAGAAAAGATACTTAACTCCTTACAATGCAGCAATAAAAGATGCCTGATCATAGATGAAATTTGAAAGCTTTGAGTTTGATGGGAGTTGAGAATACCCCTATGTAAAATATTGTATTTTATACTCTTCTTTTCTTTCCAAAATGATTGTTTTTCAACAGACTTTCTAATCTGAGCATACAAGCAGAAAAAAGTCAGTATTTCTTTTCAGGTATGTCAAATTTTAACCGTTTATCACAGTGCAGAACCCTGGATAAAATACTGCATAAATCATGCACCTAGCTCTATCTGCAGCTAAAGAATTTATATATATCCAGAATCAGACATCAGGGTGGCTGCTCATGAAGAACTCTTTTTGGAGTCAACATGCATCGTCTACGGACACTTACATCCATGGACACCCTCCCTGCAGAGGAGCTCTCCTCTGCTGCTTTAATCTCTCTTCATATTTACTATGTTCTGAAGAATTTTAATAAATATTCTATGTGGTATCCATAAAGCAAATAAAAATGATTAACTAACAGTCAGCACAAAGGCCTCTAAAGCAGCAGGCACTCTTCCTTCATGCAAGATCATCAAGTTCAATACCACGGTAAAGGTTAAGTTTATTAAGCATTAGAGAGATCTGAGCTTTCACCACTGAACCACTCTTTTCCTTCCTCTTTTTTGTTGTTTTCTTTTGTTGTTTTGAGGTTTTGTGTGTGTGTGTTTGGAGTTTTTGGTGGTGGTGGTTGTTAGTTTTTATAAGATGAATTAGTCTGGCATGCTAATTGATATTTTCTGCTAGGTGAGAACAATGAAATAACTTGTTTACCTTTAAAGGAATTCTGTAATAAATGCACTCCACAGATGAATAACTGCACTGCTTTATCACAGCAATATACTTTTTCTTTTTTCCTTTTTTTTTTTCCCTCTTTTTTTTTTTTTTTGGAGATACATCTTTAAACATAAAACAAATGTATCCATTTAGGTAAGTTAACTGAGAGTAATCCGTAGGCAGAATTTTTTCAGACAGCAGGTCCTTCATGGATAAATCACCAAACCAGATACATAATAAAGGTCTCCTGTTTAACACGATGACAGATGTCATAGAATCATCAACAGAAAGCCTTGGCACCAGCGAGCTAACACATCTCAGTTTGGGATTATTGGTTGTGCACAAGTCCTTCTGTAATGCAACTTCCACACAAATACAAAAGCATTTAGTGTGTAAAAAGCCAGCACTGTTAAAACTGCTTGTGTTGCTCAGCTTTTACTTGGACTAGTATCTGTGTATGTAGGCATAAGAGTCTTGCACAAACCTGACCCTCAGAAATCATGCATTAGTATGCAAGTATAGAATCACAGAATCATACAATGGTAGGGGTTGGAAGGGACCTCTGGAGAACATAAAGTCCAACCCCCCTGCCAGCACAGGAACACCCAGGGCAGGCCACACAGGAACAGATCCAGGCAGGTCTTGAAAGTCT
>JAAGNO010030391.1:84317-99947 GCA_033439905.1 Ceryle rudis
CACTCTCTGTGCCCGGTCATCCAGCCAGTTTTTAACCCAGCGGAGGGTGCACCTATCCAGGCCACGTGCTATCAGCTCCTCCAGGAGAAGCTGATTTCACTGAAGGCCTGGATGCATTCCCCAACTTTCTGTATTTCTCAGAGAGATTTTAAGAAGGTCAGGTAGGGACAGAGAGCACACAGCAGTCATTTGACTTTTGTAATGTCACTGCTTATTCTGCTCACAGCTTGAGCAATCTTTTATAATGTGCTCACCGAGAAACTCTAGCTGACGTAGAAATTTTCCCCTAAATTTAGAAGTAGGATTTCAGAACTCCTTTTTTACATCAAGGAAGAATTTGCCCCAGTGGCTTTAATGCCAATATTATGCATCATTCAAACTACTGCCTGTCTCCAGCTCCACACAGAGAAAACCTCGCCCAGAATAAACCAGCTCTGTCAACTGCAGCTTCCCCTTCCCCAAGGGCTCTGATTTCAGATGCTGGCTACACACAGCCCAGGGCTGCCAGCACTGCCTCCTGGCTCCGTGGGGTGGGAATACCCCTGGTCTCTGCCAGCGCTCCTTGCCCTACAAAACACACAGATCTGTCAAAAGGATAAATCAAATGTAAGTCTGTCTTGAGTGGGTTGTTTATTACAACAAGAGCTGTAGAGTCAGCTGGGGTGGTCCTGTCCTCTCTGGGGAGAGGGAGCTGAATAACAGGTTGCGGGTGTGTTCTGAAACACTTTTTTTCATTAGAGTCACAGAATCACAGAATGGTAGGGGTTAGAAGGGACCTCCAAAGATCATCGAGTCCAAGCCCCCTGCCAGAGCAGGGCCTGCTTTTGAAGCCAATCCTCACTGTAGACCTGCTTAGATAAATTAAATATAGACTGTCTGCAACATAACAGGTCCCAGACCTGCACCAGGCAGGTGAGGAGCTTTAAGCTGCAGCTCTCCCACCCCAGCTGAGCACTCTCACTCCGGGCAAATACCCAGGCCAGCTGGAACTCATAGGGTACTCCAACTCTGCAAGCAGGGCTCTTAAAACACCACTACTCACTGCCTACAGAGTTATTTGCCCTATGCAACAGGGGCTGGGCTGGCTCCTTCCTTGGCACAGGACTTTGCCTCTCTACTGCCAGTCTGAGCCCAGAGCTGCCCCTGCCTCTGCCCTCCCACCTGTGCCACAGTATGACTCAGAGTGAGGCAAGGCCAGAGTACTGATGCAGACACATTCATCCACACAATCATTTCATAAAAGCATGGTTCACATCTTGTCCCCTAGGCAGTAAGCTTTAGATCCGAAGCAAAAATAAACACATTTCAGACTCTTGTTCAATGTTAGCTCTTTACTTTCCCTGTGCAGAGCAGCCAGGTATGAGCACACATGGCTGGTAGTGATGCAACAGCAGTCCTTCCAGTTCCCCTTTCTCTGAGCTGGAATGTTGCTGAGATGCGAGCTTTCACTCTGTGGGGAGCTTCTTCATGTGCCTCCTAGCCCAGTCCTCCCACATAACCAGTGCCTCAGCACACGATGCAGCCCAGCACACCTGTTCTTTTGCAGAGCAGAGTTAAAAACCAATTCCAACAATGTTACTGGGCCTTTGCTTCAATTCCTGCTGGGACAAGCAGGACTTTGAGATCATGGCAAGTTGCTTCATTTCCCCAAGCTGTCAACATTTCCAAAATGTCATAGGCATTTTTCACTAGATGTGCAACACTGCCTCAACTGAAGACCTTTTCTTCCACACTCAGAAAGAACTTGGGGTGTGTGTGTCAGGGGGATGGCTTTCAGATTAATCTGTTACCTCTTGCCAGTGTTTTTCCAGTGGCTTCCTTCATTACCTTACAGGTGGTCTGTTTTGAAACTGTGCAGGCATTACCAGCTTGAGGAAAGCCAAATCCTTTGAAGGTTCATCAGAAGGAAGCTGTTACAAAGTGCGCAGAAGGCATCTTCTCTGAAGCCTGTTCTCCCTATGCATGGGACCCAGAGTGTGACTCAGCCCTTCATTTCCGCTCCTGCTGAGCACTAACTATTGCAGGGTCCCTCTGGTTGCCAAAGGGGAAGAAAAATATTTGCTAGCTCTTTTGAGTCTTAGGAGGCTGCCTGTCTTTGATGCTGCACCTACCCAGGAGCTCACATCCAATAGCCACCCCCATTGCTCACCAGCTCTGACTTTCCTTCAGGCACAGGCCATTTTTAAGATACAGCCTTTTTCTACATCAGCAGCCCCCTATACTAAAACACTGTTTCCCCCACTGTATGAAATGTACTGGAAAAGGCATCTTTCTTTACAGTACTATCACTCATCAGAAGTAAATTACAAGCAGAGGTGAAATTCCAAGATGCCCTTTGGAGGGCCTAGGGACTTCCCAAATTTCCACTCCTAGGTTCCTTTGAAGCTTTGTAGGTCCTCATCACTTCACAGGCCCTGGCACTGCTTTTTTGAGTTATATGACAGTACAAAAACAATTATATGAGCTGCCTCAGCAGCTAAAGAGGCATTCCACGGAATGACCACTGCTTGCTGGCCCCACTCTGACACTGTTTCCCCACAATATTGCCATAGGTTGCTGTTAGAGGCAGGATAGGCAGGCAAACTTTTGATCTAAGCCAAATAGCCTTTATTCCCTTCTGATGCTAATGGGCTATCTTTCCACAAACTAGGATGGCCAAAACTAGTAGGCATTGCCACCCCCCAGGTAGCAATCACTGCATTTTTAAATTCCCTCCCCTGTATCAACCTTCACCGGGTGAAGATACTTCATTGCAACTTGGTTTTTGTTGTAATGAGTGGTTGCCTTTAAAACTCTGTGTGAAGTGAGTTAAAAAAAAACCCAACACAGAAAAACCTGAATTTTTAAAGCAATATTGTCATTTCAGGTAGCAGAAAACCTTGGATTAGAAACCAATGTCATTTCTGCATCTTTTCCGTGTAGCTGTAACCTTTGCTCAGTTACATCTTGCATCAGGGAGTGAAAGCTTTGTCCCTGGCACCAGCCAGCCCACCTGAGAAATGGTACTATACGTGACCAGAATGCTTTCCTCTATTTTAAAGAGCTGATGTTTTCATCTTCCATTTCCTTTAGGAATTATCTTTCATTCCCTTGATCTTCCTTCTCTTGCCCTTTGCTGCAGGTCGCTTCCAATCAGTGTATTCTCCAACTCTTACTCTGCCGCTTAATCTTCTGTGTACTCCTCACTCCCCTCTGCTTTCTTCTCCCCTGACTCTGAGTGCTGGACACCCACTTCTGCTCTACAAATATGAGCGCAGGGCCAGGCCCAACATATCACTTAGGAAGGGGACCTTGACAGCCATTGTACCCATGATCACAGAAAAGCCAGTCATAGACACCTGCTTTATGGTCAAAGCATGGAGAACTGCACATCATGGTGCAGGGAGTCCAGGTGTGATATAAGGGTTGGTCCCACATGGCCTGTCTGGAGACATCCTATCAAATCTGCTGGAGGTTTTGACCGTTTCTGCTGGCACCAATAATTTTTTTTCCTTTGCTCACTTTTTACTGGGCCCTTAAGCTGGTGGAAGGTCACAGCAGGTGGCACAAGAAGGTGAGTTTTGAGGAGAGATTTGGTGTTGCAACTTACCCCACAGTCACCAGTGGCCTTGCATGAGAAAGAGACACTAAGAGCACTTCAACCCCTGGGAAAGCATCATGTGCAGCTTGTGTCCTCTTAGATATTAGTTAATCCTGAATAAGTCTGAAAAGGATAGGGAAACAGGCTTTACTCTTTTTTTTAAATGCTTTTGGAACAATCCTCTAAACCTTTCTGAACTAGAGATGTACTGAAAGCAGCTGGAGGAAGGGCAGGGAGGTTTGACATCCCATCCTATTGCTAGGGTAAGTACCTTGGGGATAGTCAGTGCAGTTCAAGCATGCTCATCCAACACAGGTCAGATGGAGAACAATTGGTCCTGATTTCATGGAGTTTTCTATTGCCCTATAAGCAAAATTAATTTCAGTGGCCTATATTTAAACCCCTTCTCAGACCATGTACATCGCTAGCTCATGACAACAGTATCTGAAAGGCAATACATTACTTAGCTACTTGAGTAACTAGCCAAAACACATCTAATTAGACCCACAGTCTCTCTGTGAGAACACATCTCTGAGGATACAACTGCCCCATACAGTGGGACACTTCTCTCCTTGTGTTAGCAGCTGAGCCTGCTGCTTGAGAATGTGTCAGAAGAGCTCTGGTTGGGCAGCAGGGTGAGGGGTCTGGACATTTTCTGCTGAGTGCTTCACTTTGCCTCCTAGATCTTCCCATTAAATGTTTGTTCAAGGCAGGTACTGCATCTTCCATGGGAAAGAGCTGTATCACAGTGGAAAGCAGGCCAGGAGAGCGTGTTGCATGCACTTTTAAGTTGTCACGGTGAAAGCAGTCCTTGTGAGTGCTCAGGATGTTGTCAGCTGTCACCCAGGAGGGATGAACACTCCAATCAGCTGGAGCCAGGGGAGCCAGGCAGAAGGACAAGACCATGCTTCCTGGGCTGCTGGCACATATGGCTCCAGGATCATTGCAACCTGCAAAAGCGGCTGACTGGGGCCATCTGCCCCACCACCACTCTCCTTTTGGGTCAGAGACCCCAAAGTGAGTAGTGCTGAGAGCTCTGGTGCAGCTGGAAGCCTTGCCCACTGCCAGGCTGCTCCAGAGGGCATACCCCTGCCCCGTGCTGGACCCGAACCCATCCTGCCTGGGTGAGCAGCACTGGGAGCATCTGGATTATTTTAAGCAGGTTATGTCAGTCCTGCCCTCCCTTTTTCCCCCCTCTCTCCCTGAAGCACTGATCACTGTGGCAGGATGGATTTGCCAGACTAAAAGGGCCAATGGTTTAATTGATATGATATGGCAGCTCATATGTAATCTCATTATTCTGTCTAGCAGGACACATTATTCTCTATTTATCACGCTTCTGTCATCACAGGTCTGTTGCTCCTGTGCTTTGAGGACAACAGAGCATGCTGGGGAAATCTCACTGGGGGCAGGAGCAGAGGCGGGGGGCTTCTGCAGCGGTAGACAAAGCTCCTGGATGCGGTCTGTAGGCGCATCTGCCTCTAATCTCCATACAACAGAGCTGGGAAATGTGAAAGGGCTGGCAGAGATGGGGTGTTTTCAGTGAGCAATAAATCTGCTGGGAAATGAAGCCTTTACAAGTGTGCGGGGCGGGGGGGGGTGGCAGGGGGGGAGGGGGCAGTGTTGCCTAAGTGGGAAATCCAGTTTGCATCTGACAAACGTGGATTTGCTCTCCCAACCTCCAGCAAGGAGGGGAGTCTCCACTAGCAAAACAAATCTGTTCTGGTGTTCTCTGTGGTAAACTGTCTGACTTCTTATTTTTCTTTTTTCTTTTTCCTTTTTTTTTCTTTAAATCAACCCAAAGCTGAAAGGAGAAAGCAAGGAAATAAATAATCTGAACATACAAAAAAAAAAAAAAAAAAAAGCTTCAGGTCAAAAAATTCTTGCTTGATTGAAATGTTCTGATACAAAATGATTCCCTTTTCTACACCATCCTCTCCTCCTTGGTTTTCTCTCATTGGCCCTTAAAACAAAAATAAAATTATTGGACCAGTCCTAGGTATATTCATGCTCACGCTGTTTTAGCAACAACCTATAGTACTGCTGATGCTGGCTGCTATTGTACTATTGTATCCTTCTGATAGTTTAGTGTGGCAAGCAAAAACATGGCTTGTTAGAGGGATGTGCCTACAAGGACTTCACAAAGGAGCACAGTACACAGATGTGTGTGTGTCGATTGGGAGGCTAGGGGGTGTGGGAGGGGAGAGCTAGGCAGCTAACAAAGTGTCATAGGCATAGCAGCCACTTGTACAGCACTTTTTGTGCTCATATCTGAAAATGCCTTGCAGAAGATGAGAAGCTTAATTAGCACAGTATGCTGTAGGATAGATGTTAAAGCAATCTGTGTAGCAGACAGATACTACAGCACTGAATAATATAGACATTAAACCAATGACCCAGAATCTAGCCAGCTAAAATCTTAATCCCCTTTAAATAGATTTGCAGACATCCTTTCATTGCAAACATTTGATCCGAGCAGACACTGTATGCTGTTGTGTTGTATTTATAGAGCACCATGACAAAAGTTTGAGATGTTTGTGCTTAAATAATGCTATTTTCCCCTGTTAATTTGTCAGCACAGTGCTGTCTTTGCACAACATGCTTTTGAGATGGAAAGAAAAAGTACATCAGCTCTGGATCCACAGGCAGATAACAAACAAAAGGCTTTGTGCAAGCAAAGGCAGCCCACAAGACACAGTAGGGGAGCAGGGGGGATCCAAGCAACCCTGACCAGGAAGGGACTTTATGTCCAAATAACGCTGAGGCTTGGGCTTGGCACACTTCTGGTAAATGTGTCATTTGACAAAGACAAATTCTCTCAAAGCAGCAAATGGAACAGTTGAAATTTTCTGTGAATTCATTTTGCATTCAATAGTTTGAACTGAAGTAAGAAAGAAGCTGAGATGCAGACTGTGCTTTGGCACTTCTGTAAGGAGCTACTTCCACTTGAAGCTAAGTTCAAGAATGAATTTGCAAAACCAACAAGGCAAAGGTGCCTTTTTTTTGGCTGCTTGCATATCAGCAGACCCAGCAAGGGTAGATGGGATCATGATTCATACCCGTTTTCTGCCAGGAGGCAGACAGAAGCTGAACTCAGACTTCCAAATACCTATTTTTGAGGAAAGTGCCCTAGCATCTGAGCCATACAGAGGACTAACAAAAAGGCCTATTCAGCATCTTCTGGTAAAAATATTTTATTTGTGTATGTGGGCAAGCACTAACTGAAGCAAAGACTAGTGTCCAGCTGTTCCCACTCCTTGAGCCATCAGGCTACCAAATTACTCAAGCTTTTCTTTTTTTCTAATCTATATTTAACAATTTTGCAGAATATAACTGTTTATAAATGAGAAACACACTCCTGTGGCTAGAGCTCAGAGAGCTCAAATGGGATACTGGAGACTTATGTCCAAGACTCCAGACTGGGAATTCATCTCAGATGCTCTTTCTGCCTAATGCTACCTTACTGTTCTACTCAGTCATGAGTGGTACCTCCTGGAAAGGCAGTGTTTTATTTTCCAGTTTCTTTCAAGGTAGAAAAGACCCGAGGATTTCCTAAATAAAATCTGTAATTTGAATTAAACTACTTTTTCTCTTTGAATCAGTGATTATTAAAAGGCAAATAACTTGGATTTGTTTCACTAAAAGAGAAAAAAAAAAAAAAAAAGAAGGAATTGCTGGTAGAGAAAAAAAAGTATCAGTCATCCACAGATTTCTACCTAGGAGAAATATTTATTTCCTAAGCAAGGCACTCTCCTCTGCAGAGAGAAAATTTTCCCTCTCTTGGAGACTTGTCTGTCTTTCTCCTCACTCAGTCTGGCTTATTCGTGGAGATGCCGAGACTGTCAGGGGTACCCAACACACACAACCCTGGGGGAGATCCAAGCTCCTGGAAAGTTTGCAGTAAGGACCGGGGTAAAAATGACTGGTGGAAAGAAAATGCCCAGTGGGTACCTAGACTGTGCAGAAACAAAGAAAATCTTCTTGTGCTCCTGCAGACAATTCCAACATCTGGTGGTAAGAAACGTTAAATGACTTCTCATAAAGGGCCCAGTGGATGCAAGATGTGAAATCATGACAGCTCTGTTCATGGTCTGTAATTGCAGAGGAAGCAACCTGCTTTATACTGCTTGTCTGGTACTGAAATGCTGTTGTGATGGAGCAGGGCTGTTTGCTTGTGTCTGTGGCAAAGATCACTCATAGCAAACAAAATGGAACAAGAAATAAACACATCCAAGCAAGTCAGTAATTTTCTTTGCAGGGGAGTAATACCCAACACAGGTAAACAGGTTTGAGTTTAATTTTCATCTTAGCATTCCTTCATATTTGGTTCCTTATCTATAATAATATTTTGAAAATATCCCAAGAGCACCTCTGGTCTCTGCTATGTGAGCAGAAGTTAGAACATCAAACTAGAGAGGGGCTTTTGGCTACTGATTTTCTTCTGCTGATAGGACAACCAGCACTATATTCCCACTCATGGTGTTTGAAAGCTGCTAAGACTCTTTGTTCTAATTATTCCTACCAGAAGACAGATGCAGAACTTTACTCTTCTGATGAATAGAAAACTTCTGATTTTCCTCCTCAATTTATTCATGAGGATAATTTATACACCCTTGTTCTTGTGCCAGTATTGTTCAGCTCCCAGCTCTTTTCCCTTCTGTTTACTTGCTTATGGAAAGCAATCATATCACTCACAGGCTTAATTTAGCAAAGCAAACAAGCAAAGTTCTAGTTCTCTTTTTGTAAGACGGGACTTTCACTTCCCTGCTCATCCTAGTAACCCTTTTCTGTACACACTCCTGCTTGAACCTGTGGCCCCTCAGTGCCAGCTTCCACAATACTGCAAATATTCCAGATAAGGCACTATCAGCATCTTACAGCTTGGCATTCATATTTTCCTAACTGTATTAGAAATAACTTACTTGGAGACACGTAAGATAAAAATTTAACTTTTTTACCTCTTCATTATGCAGGTTTCTCCTGTTATCATTCCTAAGTGATGAACCTTTTTGTTGGAATAAAAATTCTTGTTACTGATCTCCAGTACTTTGTACAAGTGAATTTCAGCCCCTTTTGTTATAATTATTCTGAAAGGCATCTACATCTCTCTCTGTGATATCTGGATCCTCCATTATACTTCCAGTGCCTTTAGTTTCGGGTGACCTGCAAATTTCATCAGTACTTACTATGTTTTGTACCAAATAATTCTGAACCAATATCACCCATGAAAATATTAAATCAGACCAGTCCCAACTGTAAAATGGGAAAGGAACTGCTTACATCTGCTTTTCTACTCTTTGCACAATCACATCTAATTCCTAATGCTGTCTTTTAAGGAGTCATTAGCCCAGTTAAGTTTAGACCTCGTTCCAAATGTTTGCTTTCAATATGCTGAGGCTGCAAATTATTAAAGGTTTTGAAGCCCTGGTTTAAGGAAACTTTTACATGAGTTTTTACCTGAGCTATCCAGGCCATTTGGCTTTGCTAACTCATTCCCACACTGCTCTCGGAGTTTGCACTGGAAAAAAAAAATCTCAACATATTTTAATTCCTCTTCCTTTTAATGAGCATGTTGTGATTAGTTGCTCTACAGATACTTTTTAAGAGAAGCTTGTCTGTAATATTTTCACCAATTACCCCAACTACGTATAAAATGTCATAATTTTCTCATTCTTATGTTTTTGGTTATGAAAGTTTTTGGCTGTCATTCTAGGAATAACTGGACATCAAATGATTAGCTTTGCAGTCTGTAGCTGCAAAGATAACATTTATATAATGATGTTGTGTATGGTTACATAGTTCTCACTTGAACAGTGCATAGATTTCTATTCATATTCCAACCCAGATTCTAGAGAACTGATGTTGATGTGGAAGACTAACCTACATAGTTCCTTCTGCTGTTCTTTCTCCAAATGAATTTAAAAAGCAAGTTCATTTTATTTGTGTCTTTATTTCTCATGTTTCTCTAGTTTATGACACCATTGACACACATTACTTGCTAGCTTACCATTCACTTTTTTCCATCTATCTTTTCTGGACAATGCTTTCTTGAATTCAAGTCACAATTGGTCTTTTATTGTGTTATTTATCTGGGAAAAAATAAAGTATTCTTAATGCCTGCGAGAAACATGAGCAGCAATAATGCTAAAGCAACATATAGGAGATCCTGAATTATATTGTTGTTTACAAGTTGGAGGTCTGTGGGAAAGGCCATTGTGATTTCAGTCTTGTTAGTGAAAGTCTCAGGTCCCTAGCAAGAGGGGTTGCCTTTGCTGTGTGACTGCCCCTGGCATTCCCTGCATTGGATTCCTGAAGAAAAGTGCAATACTGACTAGAAATATTTCTGACAAGACCAAGATAGGAAGATTTGGGACTGGAAGTGGCTATTGATGCATTGATTAGCAGGGCACTTAAGCTCAGGAATCCAATTGTTTTTGAATAAAACACTGGCTTGCCTAATGTTAGGCATATGCTCTTTAATCTCACTAAAATCAGAGCCCTCATAGAAATAAAACAGTAAGAATAAATACATATAGCTCAGGTATGTTTTTCCTAAATGAAGTATAAATAGAAGCAGAATAAGAAAAGTATTTCTATATCATCTACATGTTCCCTAAATGAATCATATAACAGTCTACAGCTCTTTCATGGGGAAAGAAACCTGATTTAGACATATTTATTGTGATGCTTGAGGCCTCAATTAAGGGTAGAGGAGGAAAGGGTGAAAGGGAAAATACAGGCTGAGTATCAAGTATTTGTTGACTTCTGATTTTTGTAAGCCAAGAGCAGGCAGAGGCTTTAGATTTGCCATGTGTGTGACCAAGTAGAGTATTTTCAGGTGGTCTAAACTTTCAAACGGCAGTTTGGGGGAAATTCTGTAGATTAGGTTTTCTTTGATGTGCTTCCCGTTAGCAACCTGGGCTCCTTAGCTATTCTGCAAAAGCCACATTATAGCCCTATGGAGTCGTCTGCAAAGAAGACATGCTTCTGCATTTTGCTTCCAGGGTCTTTAAAAAGAGGTTTTCGGGTGAAAGAAAAGGAAAATCACAGAAGAAGAAAAATACCATATTTTTCTGAATGATACTTTTTGCTCACATCAGTGAGCCAGTAAAGGTCAAATGACATCTCTCTTTGCCACAGGTTACTAGAGGCTTTGAAGCTTGCCTGTAAATAATGAGTCAAATCCTGCATTTTCAGTGCAGACTGACTATCAAGTGAAACCTGTGAATGCATTGCCTGCAAGAGGCCTGTAGGATTTGACCAGCAAGAAGCAGCTGCAATCACAAAGAGAGAGTTTGTTGAATGTTTGACCAAATTAATCAGCTTTCCAGCTCCATTAGAGTTGGTCTGGGGGCAAGCAGAGATCCAGAAGTTGTGTCTGCCTGTCTGTGTGTCCAAGCTATCTTTGCAACATCTGGAAAAGAGAAAAACAGCTGATTTGGGAGCCTGATGGTGTCAGAGGTTGTCGCTAGTTACAGGGATGTGTTTCTCATTTTTTAAACAGAGCGGCAAAACAGCTCATTCTTCAAAGAGCAGCGAATGTGCTGGTGTTGGGTTGCAAATCCCCTGCCACCCTTGCTCCAGCACGTTATCTCACTGGGATTACCGAGGAACTTTAAAGATGCGCTTCTGTCATCCAAAAACTGACAAGTGGGCTGAAAGAAAACATTTGCTCGGAGTGTAGGCTTAATAAGGTCTGATGTTATCTTTGAGACCAAATGCCTGATCGTTTCTAAATGAGCATGTGGGTTTTTTTATTGCCTGTCGCCTTTCCCTGACAGTGAGCAGGTCAAGACAAACCACAGAGGGCAGGGAGGAAAAACAGTGGGCCCCTTGGGAAGGCTGATGAGAAGAGTCCATGGGACAAAAGCAGTTTGGGGGACTGCTTCAGGTTCAGGACACACCAAAACAGCACCCACTACTCCTTTGCAAAACTTCCCTGCTCTAGGTGACCATGGCTTGAGATGCCTTATGCCCACCAAAAACATAGCCCTAACAGTCTCACAGGAGGGAGCTTTTCATCATCTCTCTGTTTCTGCTCAGCACCTTCTACTATAATATTGCCTTTCCATGGCCATCCCGCCTCTAGCATTAGTCAGTGGATGTGGTGACATCCCCCCAAGCAGCTGAGCTGACAGGGGAAGGTGTCTTGCTCCAAGCCCTGAAGGTCTTGTTCTGGGAGTGGGATAAGAAGCAAGAGAGAGATGTGTCACTGTCAATTAGCTAATGTTTGTGCAAGGGATACTTGAGCCTCCTTGAGTTTTGTTAACCTCGTGGCCTCTTTGTAAAACCTGTCTGAGTTCATGAGCCTGTTTCCATCTTGTAATTTGAACCCACACATTCATTCTCCTTTGGGGTGGGGTTAATCAAAATATGCTCTTAGTTAGGGAGAGAATGATACTATGCTTTGGGGTAGGACATTAGATCTCAGTTTTGGCAGGTGGATGCTCTTGGCACTATAGGGGCTGTACATGCACTTCCTCCATTGCTTCACTTTCACAGCTACTTAAAAATTATTTTCCCACTAGGTGCATTTTATCACTTGATTCCTTTGGAAGACTTTGCCTTTCTGGCAGTATCCTGAAGGTAACAAGGCTCTCATGACTTACCAAGCCTAACTGCAGGACCACATTCAAGTAGGTTTTGAAAACAGGACAAATGAATTCCCTCTCTTTTGAAAACAGCTCTCTGTACCCACAAAATATTAAATCTTACTAGTGTCTCCTGCCTTTAGCAAAAGAGGAGGATGTAGGGATTCACTCTGGTCAGACAGCAATACCGCAAGCCACTGTCTCTCCAACACTGCTACTGGTGCCCAAGGCCTGCATCCTGCAAGTACTGCTCTGGACCACAACCCCCTTATCTACTCAAGACTTTATTTCTCTGTTGCATTAGATAGTAAAATGTATACTCAGACAGGCCTAAATTAAGTACATACAAAGGCAAGACTGTGTTTGATCCAAGTCCAAGTTATTTTCCTCACATTAATAACATCAAGACAGTATTTCAGTATGTATCAGTTAAAAAATATCATAATCTAAACACCTCACTGCAAATTCAGTGCTCACAGGCAGGCTGACAGCTCCAGGATTGGCATCTATCCAGAGCTAAAATTTGGTTTCCAGAATACAGTACATTTTTTTTAAACACATTTGGGGAGATTTTTTGTGTGTGTGTGTGCTGATATTTATGATGCCTAATATTATAGCTTCAGGAATTCTACTTATGTAATACATTCATGTTTCACTGGAAAGCATTCTTTGAATATGATTATAGGTATAATTTGAAACTGTAATGCTTAAATGTTGGATTATAAATATAGGAACTCGGAACTGGGCTGTAAGTCATGCTAGCTAATGCCAATAAAATGAACAGAGCGATTCAGACTTGACCCTTCACATTTTCTAATGCAGGAAGAGTACAGAAGGAGTCATTTTTAAAATCAGAGTGTAGAAGGAGTAATTTCAAAAATAATCCATTTCACCACTTCGTTTTTTAGAATATTTACTCCTCAGTTATCTAATCCTATCAGACAAGGTAAATTTATATACAGACACAATCTGGTAAGCTCATTTGATTTATTAATGTGCTAGCTGGTTTATATGCCAATGCTGATTTGCCGTGAAAAGAGTTTGAGGAAAATGCATTCAATTACATAAAGAGATGTTTTCAGAAAATACTCAGTTTTTGCTGGCTTGCTTTGATGGATTTGGAAGCCTGGTGATATTTTATTTAGTCCTCAGCTCATAGTGCTTTTCTCTGACATCACCAGCCTGCAAAAAGAGATGTGTTTTACATTTTACAATGTCTAGAGCAGAACTACTTCCCCTTTCTCACTCAGATTTCCCATTACGTTCATATGGTTTGCTTTTTTTTTTTACATGAAGGCTTCTTTCTGATGCAAAATGATGGCCCATATCAGTGTCCGGAGTAATTTCTTCTTCCCATTCTGTTCACAGTGGCTGTATCATTAACTTTACCATGAACAGGATTGGCCTCTTCCAACAGGGTCAGTTTAGGCTTTTATTTGTACCCATTGCATATGATGGGGATGTGAGCAAAACTAAGCCAGTGGCCAAACTTCTCCTGAATGGAGTCTGTCACACAAGCCTTGCACAATTTTGCATTATTTTTGGCAGGGGCAGATATCAAGGGCTTCAAATGGATCACTCTGGGAAACTTAGAACAGTCCTGCAGAAGAAAACGTTTCTTTGAAAGATCTGAAAAATTGTGGTGAAGGTTGTTGCCTTTTCCTGCTAAACTCCAGTGGGCTTTTCATGGAGCTGCTAAGCAAGCCGCATGGAGCAAAACCTGCCCTCTCATGCCTTTGGATGCCTGAATCACAAAAGCCACTGCAAGGGAAGTCATGCATCACTGCTGCCCCTACTGTGCTCATTCTGGGGATAAAAGAAACACTGTCCTCTCATCTTCTTTCCAAAGGGTTTCCTAAATATAACCCTACTGCGTGTAAAGTGTTTGCCCAGGAATAAAACCTGAGACCCCTGTTTCTAGCACTTGCTCCAAAGAGGGTCATAGCTGTTGTGCAGGAGCATAACCATGAGCACCTTCCTGAGGGGAAGGTAGAGTAGACAAAAGCATGGTCCCCATGAGATGTGAATCTGGAGGCACTGGGCATACATGTGGTATGTTTGCTTATGGAGTAGCCTCATTCACTCCTTGACCTCCCAATTTTCTTTCATAAATGACAGTACTGGCCTCATATTTACTCAAATCCCACTGTGCTCTGCAGTCTGGAGCTTCACAAGCAAGGTGCCAACGTTAGGTGCGTGCAGGCTTCATGCATGGAAATATAGTACACTGGAGGGTTTAGAGAACTATCCTGCTGGTGTCAGCAAGTCGCAAAGTCCAGTTACTGGTGCTGATACCATTGTAGCACTGAGACTGCCTGTAAAGTTATTATCAGCAGCTGCTTTGGGAATTGTAAATGCCCTTAAAAATAAAAGCTTGAGCCTAAAAGTCTCAGCTATAGCCCTTTAGTGCCTCAGTTTGCAACTCTATTTGGTGAATCTTTTTCATGTATAATGGAAGGAAAGATAATTTCAGGAAATATAATACAACTGGTGAATAGGTAATAAAACTCTATACTGTCCTTGCTCCTATAATTCTTCAGCTGTTTGATGCAGTGCAGAGGAAGATAAATGAAAGATAATTATCAAAGTATAGTGTGGAGTGGTCTAATCGGTAAGTTGGATGTCTCAGTGTAAGCTAAGTGCTAAACAGTGTCTATAATTTCTTTGGTCTCATTACCACCTTCTAGAGGCAAGAGGATCAACCACATTGTAACAGGATGTGAGACTTTATAAAAATACTTTGCTTTATAGAGTGAAAAAGCATCATTTTACATATCCTTCTCAAGTAATTCCTTGTGGCAACAGACCAATAACAATCATGATTTAATTTTCTCCTACAACTCATTGGATTTAAAATCATCTACAGGTGTCATGATTAGCAGAGACACACAAAAAAAGCTGGCCCCTTCCTGCATAGAGCCTATTTATCCCTGAACACTTATTCTTGGATTCTGCCACTGTTAATGATACATCAAAGGGGAATTTTGCCCTTCAAATGATGTCTCATTCAACTTTCTGCATAAAATTCTACCTTGAAGCCCCCTGTTATACCTAGGTATTTTTGTTAGGCAAAATATAATGAAGCCATAAACTCCTCAAAGGGGGTCATAGAAGGATATGATGCAGTTTAACTAACACTCTTGAAGGCTGAGACATCAAGACAAAGTGTGGCAACTTATCAAGTGTCAGCATCAGCTGAGCTATGATAATTGCAGAGAGACATTCAAGTTAAATTGATCTGTCTCCCATTTGGAGCAGGGAAAGAACATACAAACAGGCCAATGTATAAAATTTTCTGGAACTGCAACACCACCAGTATGAGCCTGAGCACCAAGCTGTCACAGTTTAAGGTCAGAGTGCCCCTTAGACAAAAAATAGACAGTCTCTGTTAACCCCCCTCCCTCCCCAAAGGGGAAGAGAAAGGGAATAAGGGAGAGAGACTTAGCAATTAGAAAAGGA
>JAAGNO010030392.1:0-12708 GCA_033439905.1 Ceryle rudis
TTTTTTTTTTTTTTTTTTTTTTTTTTTGTTTTTTTTTTTTTTGTGTTTTTTTTTTTTTTTTTTTTTTTTTTTTTTTTTTTTTTTTTGTTTTTTTTTTAAATATGCATTCATTTTTCCAGCATTATTTAAGGCAATGTTTTAATGTTCATGCATATAAATATACTCTTCCTACTGCTGCAGCCTTTAAACTAAAATGAACCAAATAATCTCCCATATAATATGGGGTAAGAAATACAAATATTTCAGTTACCAAAATGGTCTTCATCATCCTTGTTCTGAAGAAATACAAAATCACAGCCAGAGCCATGTTCTCATGGATAAGAATAGCTTTGAGTATCTGAAAAACCCTTCCACCCTAGTATAGACATTCATTACCTTGTAGAGATATAATTAAAAATCCCATGTTCATACTTAAAAACTTTCATTACATTAAAAATATCCATTATATAGCACTTAAAAAAATTAAATTATGTTCCTTTTTAGAGCATATTTTTCCACACGGATTAATTTCAAACTGCTAGAAACCAATATTCACTCCAATCTTCCACTAGTTTAAGTTCTTAAATATTCCTAATGTATTTTCAATACAGCAATGAAACTAATCAACTAAATAGTGAGAAAGGAATATGTGACATTATTGTTGCAATTTGAAGTATATATATGTCTGGGGTTTTTTTGGTAACCAACTCCATATTTCCTGCACAAAAAAACCCCAAACACTCTTTTCCCCACAGGGGTTCAAGAATGCAATCTTTTAAATTTATGCTAAAATTGTTTTGTGATTCATCTCCATAGATGAGCTGTCTCATTGCTAACAGTCCACCCAAAACACTGAAGAAACTTCTACTGTATAGATTATCATAAATCTCATTGGTAATGATTATTATGTCTATAACAGTTACCTTACCAATTCTTGCATTTCCTCTGCAGTACAAAACCAATACTGACATAACAGCGTTGAGTGCAGCAGTGGCCACCAGGATGGCTCCAGGTAAAGGAGAATGTGACATTCAAAGAAACTGTCAGAGAACTGGGTTCTTGTTCAGCGTTAGGAAGGCAGCAGAGGGAGATATAACTGCTGGTCAGAGCCACCTAATAGAAGAGGGCTGAGCTGATGGAGCCTGACTTTCCTGAGGGATGCACAGAGAGGTGTTGGGCATGAGCTGCAATATGGGAAATTCCAATTACATGTCACTAATTTTTCATCACTGGCCAATAGGCCAAACCCTGGAACAGGGGCCCAGAGAAGCTGTGGGATCTCCATCTTTGGAGATCATTGAAAACTACCCCGAAAAGGTCCAGAGCAACCCAATCTACTTCTTTCTGCTTGGAGCAGGAAGTTGCACTAGAGACCTCCAGAGGTGTGCCCTGCCAGCCTAAATTATCCCCTGGATCTATCTGTGTCAAACGCTCATTTTTCTTTAAGGCCCACTTCTTGTATCAGCAGCGACCTCTGACCACTCTAATCACAAACTCAGCTTAATTCCAGAATCATCAGTCAGGTTTCTTTTTATTCAGGTAACAGATGAAGCATAAGAAACAACGGTATACTGCTGGCCAGAAATAACCAGCATGGCACAGCCATCTGGCAGCTCAACCCTAAAGAGAACTGCATAGGAAAAGCCCAAGTGCTCAGCGACATAACTTGTTTGAGCACTTGGCACTGACATGGTTTCCATTATATGCACAGTTGTGGACAACTAGCTATACAATTGCTCTCACTGGCATTTGGAAAACTGTAGCTATTTCTCATGCTCTACATTATAATAAACATTTTACAGCTATCCTCTTTTTTATTTACCTGTCAACATCAGTATCAGGTTTATCTCAGATTTTGTGTTCTGGGTATATTGAATTCAGTTCTGTATAAGTATCTAAAGATATGAAGGATCCATCAGGACTAGAAAATGACATCAGAGTTATTTTCATCATCTTCTAACTTGACTTGGAAAGGGTGTTTGTAGCTTAGCAAAACTGACTAGTTTCTCTTCCTTTTCAGTTAGCAAGTTTCATCTCTGGCCAGGCAAACTAGCTCACTTCAGGGACTTGTCAACTCAGCTGGAGACAGAGAGTTCTGAATGTGGAAGAAACAAAATTCTATGCTGCAACAGTAAGGCTGAAATAACTACATCATCCAAGAGTAATCACCTAGGATTTAATCAACTGGGTTAACCTTGGTAGTGCTTTGGTAATAAATGAATGAAATAATGGACATACACCCAAAAGGCTGGTCATCATCTTCCAGCTGAGCAGTAAAAGGTAAAACTGCCCGACCTTGTATAGCATCATTTCCTCTGCTTGTTTCCCAAGACCACTAAAAACTTTAAGATGAGCAACTGATAATGGATCTCATATAGGGCAAGGCAGAATAGCAAAGGAGCAAGAATTCAACACAGTCAAAAAAAAAAAAAGAAAAGTGTGTTGTAAATCCTCTTTCATCCATCCCATGTCCTTCCCCCATCCTGTGACACTATGGTTGACATAGAAAACACGTGGCTCAAATGCCAGTTCATTCAAACACCCAGAGGACTCTTCCATATGGAAAAATGCACTGCTGGGCAGAGAGATTAGAGGTACATCAAGTGTCTGAATCTGCCACCCTGAGATAGCATAAAAACCAGCCAAGGGTGATTAACACGGTTTTCCAGCCTTTACAGATATCTTGGTTACATCAACCTAGCAAAACACTGCAGAAACACCTAAAACATGTTTCTACAAAAGTAACAGAAACTGAGTAACAGAGCGTTAAAGCACTGCCTTAACATGAAGCACTCACATAGGCAAAAAGACTAGGACTGGCAAATGAGACACACACACAAACAAAAACAAAAGAAAAAAACACCTGCAACAACAACAACAAAAAACAAACAAAAAACCCCACACAAAACCAAAAAACAACAGCAACAAAAAAGCAAGATCCCTTTTCTTCCCTTATATTCTTAGGAAACCCTTACCTGTCCAATCCCTGGCAGTAACTGGGGAACAAGCAACACAGACCTGCTTTGCTATCTGCTGGAATAAAATCAGGTACTCAAAACCCACAATGTCTGTGACCAGGCTGCATCTTGCACAGCTACTCAATATGCAGAAGATCTCTGCACTGCAGAACAAAATTAATCAGAGTCCTATGCAATGAGATTGGTTACACTGAAAAGAAGGCATTTACAAAGAAAATGACACACTGAAGGGAGTTTAGGAATATCTGGCTGTCGAGTGGGATGAAAGGCAGTACGTAGGGCCTTATAGCCCCACACCAGGGCAAAATTGCCACCACGGATGAACAGAAAACAGTACTCAGCACCACAGTAATCTGGCTGTTTTATCAATCTGACTGTTAGGTCAAAGGAAACTGATTGCCACAGACACATTCATAGTTTGGAGAGCCTGTGGACCAGAAGGAATCTGAAATGCACACCTTGTGAGAGATTCTTTTGCACCGTTCTAGTCTTACAAGCCTTCAGAGTGCTCCCAGACAGACCTATCAAGAATTGGGTAAGGACAGGGAGAATAATTTTGAATTCAAAGCATCCGCTGTCAGGCCGCACACAGCTCCAGCTGAGCATCTAAAGCAGACACAGTGCGTGGTTTGGCATGGAAAGATGGTTTCCACACCCCTCTCTGCAGCAGCTTGAAAGCCAGAGAAAATCCACTGGATTTAATCAGGGATCCTTGTTCACTATTTCTTCCATTAGGCTACTGTTGGAAAGGCAGACTGACAGTGAGTTAGCCCACACCAAGCACCTCATAAGCTATGGAAGAGATGTTCTAACAGGACCTTTGTGTTTTGATTAACCTCAAACACCTCAGAGATGGGAAAGAGTCCAGACAGCATTTCAGATCCTCCTTTACCACCTCTATGTTGCTCCACAGCAAATCCAGCGTACGAAAAATGAAAAGTCACAGAAAGAGCAGCCAGGTTTCTGTCTGTATACCAAAAGGTTAGAAATGCATTGAAGATATGGAAAAACATCTGCTTTTCTAGAAGTGGCAGGACTCTCTTCCTTCCATGTGTTCAGTGACAGGAAACCATCCCATTTTTTCTCCCCATGATTCCAAAGAACAGAGTTCTGGTTTATAACAGTAATGAAGTTTTAAAGCAAGCCCCCATCCTGCCCTAAATCGTCGCAATACCATGTATCACTATTGTTCAAAGACTGGCTTTGGGTCATGTAAACCTTTCTGAGCAAACAGACCATTCATTCCAGGTGTGCATCAAATAGCCCCCAAATCCTAAAGGAGACAGTCCAAACCAACAACTGGTCTCTCAGCCCTGGGGACCAGATTAAAACTAACCCAAAGCAAAGTCCTCAAAACTCATGTTGTTTATAGTGTAAAATCCCAAGCCATATATGCTGGCAATGCATAGGGCTGAGCAACCGTTTTTATCCATTGATCTGCAGATACTACATTGTTGTAGACGTTAAGAGGATGAAAAATAGAAAACCCAGCAAAGGCCCTTCTTGCTCTCTGGATAAATAGGTTGCTAATTCACTTAGCCATATGGATGTCACATTAAAAAGCAAATGGAAGTATGTGATCAAAAAGCTTGTCTACGCAGCAAAACACTCATGGATACAACTAAACCACTAACTTTCTCTGCTGGAGACAAGTTGTATCTGCAAGAAGTATTTTGCCAATGCAGCTTAAGCTTGGTTTCAAAATGCTTGACTGCAGTTGAAAAACCTAATAGATTAAAATTATGTGCAAACAGTACAATCATATATGACTATCTCACTTACAATTTTACAGTAGTGATTCGGGTAACAAAATGAGGGCTTGGCAGAAAAATAGTATTCTTCTGACAGAGCAGCTGTATTCATGCAGAAGCTCTCTGTGCAGATGTGCCAAACTATCCCTGAAACAGTTTCAAAATTTGCTATAGGAAAGATTTTTGTCCCTACTAAGGTAAGTCTCTATTAGCTGTCTATAAAATATTTTTTCTTGCTGGTAATTACTGTTTTGTTACTTATTGCACAGTTTAGATATATATATATATATGTAAAAGCCTAGTACTACAATAGTCTACTCTGTGATGTGGTTCCTTAGACTCCCTGTGATGCCCAGTAGCTGAGAACTGCACAGAAGCCTTCTTCAAGGAAGGAAAATTTTCTCATCCTCCAGGTAAACTTAGTCCTGCTTACTCCTTCATCCATAGAAGGGACAGATAAGCCAGACACAATCAAGCCTAACAGAAATGGCGAGCAACTTCTGTAGTCAGGCCCAATGGGTTGCTCAGGCTGGTGTTGATAAACAGCAGAAGACTTCACTTACAGCAGGCAGGTAAACACATGGTGTGATGTCAAGTAAAAGAGAGGTTCGAGGTCGCAATCTGTAGTGGCCACTGGTTATACAACAAAGTATGGCTGCCTGAATGCCACCATATGGTGAGGATTTGGAAAGTAAGACTGGTTTCAAATAGTGACTTATGGAATGAGACCTGGCATCATGGATGATCCCATCTGCTCATGCTGTTATGATGGTACAGGTGAAATCAGGCACTGTGGAGGGGCAGGCCTTCTTGAGCAGCAAGAACAGTAATACAGCTGGTGATACCGAGGTCAACATTCCTAATGGTGCCAAAAAGACAATGCAATTTCCCTGTTCCCCAAGCAAGCTTACTGACACACAATGAGAAAATTACTTTAGTTCAACAATGCTAAGACCCTGTCTGAAGGGGGGAGAGCAACAGGCCAATGTAAGCCAAGCAGTGCTTGACAAAGATAAAAAAATCTAAACATGTTATCTTGTGGTGGTCTGATCAGAACTGGTCAGATAGACTACCACCAGCCCAGCCTGGACAAGGAAATACTCTTCAGTATACTCTGTGGGACCAAGAGGCTTTTATTTTCACTAAAATAGTCCATGGAAGGCAAGAAAAAGACAGAAGTTTTGCTGGAAATGTTTTGGGTAAATGTGCAACAACAGGACAACCGAGTGCTTCAGCTCATCACCTGCTCGAGCAAGAAACTTGGTAAGCTGATTTCTCAATCATGTTTCACCCAAAGCCTAAAAGGGCACCACTGCTGGTGTTTCCCAGCCCCAAGGCAGTATAAAGATTTGGAAGATTGGCCGTAAGATGATCTATGATCCTTGCAAGTAACAATACAAGTCAGAAAGAACTTTGCCTTCAGCAAAGATATTAATATCTAAACAGATAAGAAAAAAGCACTGTAGAGCTAGAAAAATCAAATCAAGTAAGAGCAGGACAGAATAATTCGACAGAGCAGTTGAGAAATATTGAAGTGGCAGGGAGCTCACATAGCTGAGCACAACTATAACAGAATCATTTATGTTGGAATGGACCTCTTGAGATCATCTAGTTCACTCCTCCTGTTCAAGCAGAGATACCCAGAGCAGGTTGTCCAGGCTGCATCCAGTTGGGTTTTGCATACCTCAAAGGACAGAGACTCCACAACCTCTCTCAGCAACCTGTGCCAGTGTTTGACCACCCTCACAGTAAAAAAAGTGACCACCCTCACAATAGAAAACTACACAGAGTTTATTAGAAGGTATACAGAGACTATCAAGAAGAGTCATTAACTGCTTAGTTCCCCCGTTGTTCTGTGTGGACCGCCAGTGCAGAACTGACACTGTTAGGGACCTGCAACTCTGTTCCTTAAGTGGCTATTCCATAAAGTGTTCCAGAAAGTCTGACGGCAACAGCCTGCAGTCTGAACTGATCAGGAACTTCTGCACTGAGAGGTCTGTCTGCACCCAAACAAGGTCCTGAAATAGTTCTGCAGTGTGGGCTAATGGGTAGCCTCTGCTATCCCAAACTCTGTGAAGGTTTAGCAACTTGCAAGACCGTGACCAGAAGCTCTGAAAAGAGCAGCAGCTCATTAGTCCTTTACTGTTGGTGTGATACCTACATAGAAAACAATAAAGCTGTACTATTTAAGAAGGACTGCAATGTTCAATTCTACCAGAGAACTACAGAGGAATTTTAGACAACACTGTTCCCTTGTTTTTCACCTGGAAAACCATGAACCAACTATATCATCTATGGTAATACCATCAACTTCCTCCATCCACCAACTGTTCGGATAAAGTCAGCATCTCCCTCCCTAAAATGTTTCTAATCTTTTTGCATCAGCTCACAGTGAAAACATACACAATATATGATTCCTAGCTCTCTTGACCTTATTTCTTATTTTAACTTTATCATTTATTTCAGGAAGGCATTTGGGGATTAACCTTGAACCAAAAAAAGCTAAATTCTTCACAGAACAGCTTGATTTGTAACAATGTGGCTGAAATAATTTGTCGCTGTTAAATGCAAGATAGCTGATGCACAGCCAATTCTGCTGCTTCTACCTTTTCTGTCCCTTAACGTTTGCTAACGGCTTTGCCAAGGGACTTTCCTAATTCCAACCACCATCACTCCACTCCCTCTCCCCAGTTCCCAGGATCATGCTGTGTACAACTGTGGGTGTTTTTTCAAGCTTTTGGTATTCTCAACTCTTTTCCAGAAATAAACACTATGGCAAAGCACAAGCATTAGTAAACTCCTTGGACATTTTCTGATGCTAGTTCTGATCTGGTGACCTCAGGTCATGCTTTTCAAGTATTAGCTGCCCTGGATATGACACATACTAATGCTAGCCAGCATGATAGCATCATCTCTTGGCATTTATAATCTGCCGTTCTATACGGTCACATTTTCACTCAATTCAGAGCAGTTCCAAGTGTACAACACCATGCAAAAATCTAAATCTCAGCCTTGCTTGCCCTTACTACATCACATTCAGACCTCAGCCACCTGCTCTGCTGTTCTCTGGGAGCTCTGTGTATCCAGGCCTTTCACAGATCAACAGCAAGCTTCCTCCTCATGACCTGCATTAATTTCTACTTTGCTTGGATTCTCTTTACACAGCTCAGCTGCATGCATTATAAGACAGTGTATTCAAAAAAACCACCTTCTAAGTCCTCTTACAAGAGCCAAACTGGGGAAAACTGACCTTCAGAAATAATCCACTGACTTTTACCTGGAGGCAATCTGTCACAAACATTGAGTAACACTTGTTTCACATCACCTGCAACACTCTCACCCTGTAATTCAATCATAGCTCTGGAGATTTTGTGCAACGGTAGACAAATAAACACGGACGTAGGGCCACAACACTGTCTCTGAAGCATGAACTCTAACGATAAGGATACTACTGACTGTTTCCTCAGCCCAAGTGGGAATCCTGCAAAAAGGCATACATATTATACTAGAACATGTAAACTGTACCTGTCAGTAGATGGCCTCAGAAGGAAACCCATCCATGATGTGCTTCAGCCAAGCAGAGTTCTCAGTTCCTCGCAGGTAGATTTGGAAATTCCTTGTTTACATCCTACCCTAGCAATCAGTTTTTAGTGAAAGCCCCCTCACTGTTCCTTCAGCCAGGAACAACTGCAGCAAGACTTCTCCCTTGCACCTTTTGGTGTTAAACTGTATCTCATCAGCACTGCAAAAGCCTTTGGGATACTGGCTGGCTTCTTTCACCCTGTTCCACTAGTTCACTCCAAAGAATGATTGTGACTCTAAAGAGCAGCACAGGAAGTTTTAACTTTTAGCCTTATTTACAATTTCATCTGAGCAAACAGAAAACAGCATCCTGGCATAAGGCAAGTCCCCCTTCAGTGTAATTTCTTAGGTGGAAGCAGGGTTGGACATGAGCCAAGGAAGACTCCCATTTTGCTGCTTCCCAGTCAGTTTGAAACCTCCTTACAACATTTGCCAGGTCCAAGTATAGAAATCAGTGGTCCCAAGGCTGACTTCCACATCCAAACCAGTATAAAGCTGTGATAGGCAAGATTAGGCGTACCATTCAAATTAAGGTAATTCAAAACCACTACTCCCAAACCTAAAACACCTAAGAGCACTTCATGCTTTGCTTTCAGGACAGTGAGGTGGATGAAAAATTAACTAACTGCCACTTTCCCTGTACTTCATGTTATTCACTTTTTGTATACATCTATGAAGCAACCATTTTACTTGGAAACTATCACTCTCCCAATGCTATAGTCACAAGTATTGTCCTGGTCCTCTGGAAGGCAATCAGCTAACCTCACTTCTTTCTTAGACATTGCTTGCTCTGTTCCTTACTATCTAATCAGTATCACTAGACCACACAGATCAGTGTGCCAATAGCTCAGTTTAAGTCTCCTCATTGTTCTTATAGCCTGGTGGACAAAAATAGTCCCTGTAGTCGGAACTCCCTTGAGAAGGGCACTTTGCAGAATGTAATAAATTTCTGAGCTGAACACTTAATGTAACATCACATAGAGATGGAAGCTGAAGAGAAAATTGTAAAAAACATTTCCAACTTTGGATTCTAATTGTTACCATGCACAATGACCTTCAACACTTCCAAAGAGCTTTCTGACTTACCTTGCAGCTTTTTCAGGACAGCCACTTCCATCTTGAGAACTTGCTTGGGCTGCTGGGCTGATTCCACCTTCAAGGCCACATTCTCACGGGTCAGCAGATCCATTGCCTCATAGATCTCCCCAAAGCCACCACCACCAATCTTCTTTAACTGGAAAAGTACAAAAAGGTTTGGTACAATGTACAAGAGACACAACATCAAACTGACTCTCACAGCCAGGCACTAGCTTCTTTACTGCACAGGGAGAACAAACTGGCTCCCAGTCTGTGCTGTGCCTGAATTCCTTCACTGCACATCTAGGCAAATGTCCAGCTACCCACTTCACTATGCTATGTATAAATTCTTTGCTCTAACAATAGAGAACAAGCCCAGCAAGTGATGGCATGTGATACATTTAAAAGCAAATGATAACACCTATTACCTCAACACTATTCTTGCCAAAATTCAAGGAAAGACCCTTCAAGGAGACAGTAGAACCACTATCCAGACCATGGTAGATTAAAAAAACCTGTCACTCCCTCTCAGTAAACACATCTTTCTGGTAAAAAACCCCATGACAGTTGGAACAAATGCTTTCAAGAAATAAATGATGTTTGCATCTCAGGATTTTACATTTTACATTCACAAGATTTAAAATACAGATCAAAATATCCACTGGAATATTCTACAAGATGCTTGACTTACTCTCCTAAGTGAGGTTACTTCAGTATCACACTTCAGAGAACTGCCAACTGCATTACCTCAAAACTTACATACGTACAAGCCACAAGTACAGCTCCATTGTTTCTCATTCTCTCTTTTTTTTTTCTCTTTTTAGTTTTTAACCACACTAAATGATGCTTTTTGTGTCTGAGCAAAATTAAAGACTGCCTTACAATGAAAGGCTATCACTACTTGGAAATCCAATTTCAACTGACATGAAGTCAAAGCTAAAGATGTCTACGTTTCAGTGTATTTGATATGCACCTACTAGAGATAGATTGTCTGCCTGTTCTAGAGTAGCCACCCACTCAAGAGAGCAAGCTGGGATCCTCTGCATTCCCTGGAAGGCAATTCCTTGAGTCTCCTTCTGTTGAGACTTGACAGCATATGCACATATAGTTATACATATGCATGTATGAGACAGATTCCTAATGTGTTGCAAGTGTCAATGTCTATGCCAGGAAAATTCTTTTGTTTCACTTGGATGTATTTAAAGCATACTATGCTGCCCAGGAGCAACTTCAGGTTTACAGCAGTGCTACATCAGGGCTCCTTTGATCTGCTTAGCACTCTTACATTGAAGCTAGCTGTGTCCCTTCCCTTCAGCATTTTGTATTCCCTCTGTTAACAACTGAGCCCTGAGCACTGCTGCTTTTCCAACAGCAACAATAACACTTGAAGAGAAAAAGAAGTTTAAATCAGGTAGATAGTCAAACATGTATCTTACACATTGTTTAATGAAGTTTAGATGATATTTTAGTGCCTTCTACGCCACAGAAGGCCTGTCCTGTGCATTTGTCCAGCACCTGAACAAAGGTCCTTCTCTCTCAAGGGCAGGTTTTTTTTCATTTTAAGGCAACCCGAACCATTTGCTTTTCTGGCTCCCAGACCAAGAAAAACCAGTCTGCATGCAGAAGGCAGTGCCTTCCATATTAACAGCACGACTATTGACTCTTGAAGCTTTCTTTATAACCCTTTGAGAGGTGCTGTCCAGAGCAGCTTCTCCTGTTACTCCTGTCATCTTCTCCTTTTGCCTGTTATTTTTCCTCACAACCTTCCCCTAGGCTAGCCAGGCATATTCATACATAAACAGTCAAATAATTAGGTCACCACATATTATTCATAAATTATTATAGTGCGTCCTAATTCTACTTGAAAATTCACACTAAGTGAGCTGGCTATTAAAAATCTTTATCAAAACAATTCTACCTTTAGCATAGCAACAACATGCAGCCAATACCTCAAGATTCAGTACACAAGGTCTTCTGTTGCTTGATGCATTAATGAAACAGAAAGGAAAGGGACAGTAAAAGCTGCAGAAGGCAAAAAGTTTAGTTGGGATCTGGAAGGAATTTGCAGAAGATTTAAAAAAAAAAAAATCTCAGTGGGAAAATGTGTAACATGACAATCAAAAGTCAACAGTAATAAATATAACACAACACAGGTTGGATGGAGAAGAAACATGGGCTACTCAAGCATCTTGCTGGGTTGCAAATTCAAGAAATGGATTTAGGAAGAAATATTGCTAAGCCAGCACACGTGCACAACAATCCTTTTCGATTCCACTGCCCTCAACAAGGACAGCTCCCACATCCAACACAGTTGACAGAATGCACAGTTACTACAATATAAATAGAACAACACAGTAATATGATGAGGACAGTGGCACTGTGAGGATCTGCAGCAAAGTCTAGTCATGTACAATGCACAATATTGATCACCCTGCTGCTAGGGGCTCTCACTGAGGGAGGAGCCTGGAAAAGCTAAGGACAGACTAGGACTACTAACTACCTCAGAAAAAGTAAAAGGTTGTGTGCATCAGAGCAGCAGGTACAGGTACTGAGAATGCTCACCTGGGAAAACAGCCAAACTGGAGGACCCGTGTAAGTCTACGAAGCAACAAATGCGAGATGACACGAGATCAAGTGATTTGCTGAATCAGAAAAATGATTTTACGCACACATTCCAGGATGCACCTCACTGTCCAAGAGCCCTCAAGCTGCCTTTGCTTCCTCACATCCTTTCTCACCCTCTCATGGAAATTATTCTTTGGCAGACTTTTTCCAGCACACCAGATGGTCCTAATTATCATCACCAGCACTGCCATCTTCCCTGATTTTTCAGCAACATCCAGAGGCCATCAGCAGTCATTTTCTTTTCTTAGTTGCAGAGCAAGTTGTTACCTTGAACTCAAGATCTTGGCTAAGATCAGGGCTTACCACAGGCATTCAGGCATTTCCTCATTGCTTGGTTACTCTGTGGGAGTTCACTAAGGTGAGTTCAGCTCAGCCTTCTGCTGGACACAAAGGAGAGATGGGCATATCTTCTAATGTGAGGCTCAAGGGCAGTCTTGGCTGCAGTGACCATGAAATGGTGGAATTCAAAATCCTCAGGGCAACAGGGAGGGTGTGCAGCAAGCTCACCACAGTGAACTTCAGGAGAGCAGACTTTGACCTCTTCAGGGATCTGCTTGGTTGAGTACCATGGCAGAAAGCCCTGGAGGGGAGAGGAGCCCAAGAAAGCTGGTCAATATTCAAGGACCACCTCCTCCAAGCCCAGGAGCAATGCATCCCAAAACAGGTGCAGAAGGCAGGCAAGAATGCCAGGAGGCCCACATGGATGAACAGGGAGC
>JAAGNO010030392.1:12735-26221 GCA_033439905.1 Ceryle rudis
AGGTCAAAAAAGCTAAAGCCCAGGTAGAATTAATTCTGGCCAGGGACAGCAAGGGGAACAAGAAAAACTTCTACAGGTACATCATCATAAAAAGGAAGGCTAGGGAAGATGTGGGCCCTCTCCTGAAGAAAGGAGAAAACCTGGTCACAAGACATATGGAGAAGGCTCGGGTAGTCAATGACTTCTTTGCCTCAGTCTTCACTGGCAAGGGCTCCAGTCACACTGCCCAAGTTGCTGAGGCCAAAGGCAGGGACTGGGAGAAGGAAGATCCACCCACTGTAAGTGAAGATCAGGTTTCAGACCATCTGAAGAACCCAAAGGCATTCCACCCAGATTCACAAGCCTGCACATGAGCTGGGTGTCCACTTTTCCATTACAGCCTGTGGAGTCAAGTGAACATTTCATTTCATCAAACATAGGTATCTATTTGGACTTGCATATAGACAAGTAAAATTAAGTAAACTGCATCTCAGAATGAATTCATTCCTTTCAGCATCCCACTAACAGTCACATGACCATGCAGCTCATTACAGTGCTTCTTCCATATTCTAAGAGGTTTTGTGTCACATTAAGCCCTTGGAGTAAACTGTTACAAAAAGCCACTCTACTTGACCCCTCAATGTGGCAGTCTCCAGCTAGGGGGTTTCAGGATTTCCCCAAACTGGACTGTCCCTCAGGACTACCAACGTAAACCATCCATGTCCTGAGGGGGGAAGCCACTCTCAAAAGCCTCCCTAGATGTATCAGTAGTTACACAGGACACAGATGGCTCCCTTTCAAGTCTTCTTTAAATATCCTGAAATAGTTTTGATTTATCCTGAAAAGACTCTTGCAGCATAATCCTCCAGAGTCTATTAAAAAAACAACACACAGCCTTCCACTAAGCAGAAATCAGTACTCACAGAGGGACAGTTTGAAAAACCAAGGCAACACCCCCTCCAACCAAAAATAGCCTTCAATTACAAATTTAATCTTTTATTCAGCAACCGTATAAGACACAACTGCTTTAAACAAAGTCTGCCTTCCAAAGATATAAAGACTAGACCTTCCCAGGAAAATGCTCCAGGACCAAGGCACAAGTGGCTCAGTATCAGGATTGGTGGCAAGATCAGGAACAAGAACATGTGCTCTGAATCCAGAGCAAAGGACCATCCTCAGAGCCAGCAAACTGAACTCAGCCAGGGTCAAGGCTGTCACCCACAGGCTTCAAATGTTGACAAAGTCCAACAGGGACTACTGTGATTGCCTTTTAGGAGCACTGGTGTAATTAAACCTGCAACTCCTGCAGCCAAACTCAATGGGCTACTTGATCCAGAAGTGGCTAGCAGGCCTCATCTGACTTAACAATAGGTGAGGCAGAGCCCACTCAACTTGCTTAGGAGAAATGGAGTTACACTGATCTCGAGGGAAAACTAACACACAAAACAGGCATGAACTTGAGAAGCCAATCAAGGAGAAGTCAACCAGCCACATTCTAAATCATCTGAAGACCTGCCAAAACCCACTTAAAGCAATTTTGCACAGAGTGAGACCAAAACACGCCCCAAGAGTGACAAAGCACCTTCTTTGTCCCAAGTTTCCCCTTGGAACTATAAATGGCCCTTGTGAAGAGTCCACAAAATTTTGTGGGGCTTCTAGCAAGGTTTCTCAAATAAGCAGGAGAAGGACAAGTGTAACCAGAACTTCAGTTCAAGAACCTCAGAAACCTGGAAGAAAACAAAAGAGCATACACGTGTCCATGAGTAACCACTTGTATTCAAAGCTCGATGCAGGAGCTGCCAACTCTGTCCTGCTACTAAGTCTCAGTTGTTAATCTCCAATACAAGCGTTTAGATGAAATAGATCGATACATCCATTCAGCCTTAACATCTATATCTACTTCAAAGCAAGCAGCAGTTATGTTTGACTTTGTTCCCTCCCCTGAACAAGGTATCATATGGAGTATGTGTGGATCAAGTCACCCTCTGGGGTCCCAGCAAATGCCACATGGTTCCAGTACTGTCCAAATTTCATCCACTCAAAGCATACAAAAATATCTGCAAGTAAAGAATGATGACTCAAAAGAATAATTTTTCAAGTCCAAAAGTTTTGATAAAAAGCATAAGCACACTCTGTCCATGCTTTTCTCCAAAAATAAGAACAAAAATACCATTGCTGTCAGGCAGCCAAACTTTACTGCCTTGGAGTGACAGGAAAATGAACTATGAACAGGCTAACTGCAGAGAACTAAAATCTTCATTTGTCAAAACTTTGTCAGCCAGTATATAGGAGGAGAGGAGGAAAGGAATTCGAGGAATACATTACGACAACCTAAAATTAGAAATTGGCTCAATACTGGAAGTATGCCAGCACTAAGAGCGACAAGGTTCAAGAAGATGCCCAGCCAGAGACAGTCACAATGGGAGAGCAAATTACACAAAAAAACCTTCTGGCAGCTGAACCCCAACATCACATAAATATGCCACACGCCTGCTTGAGCAGGATCAATCACTCACAGCAAAGCTTGGACTGGCTGGCTTGCACACTATGGGTTAGATACAGAAAGGTCTGTGATGAAGAAAAACAATACTACTACTGCTGTTACAGCTGTATGTTCACTTTAAGCCACACTCCCTTTTTTACCTGTCATAGATTCATGAACCAATGAAGTCACCGAAACCCGTATTTAGTGCTTTTACCAAATTTAAAATTAGTTTCAAATGTTCCCTTTTGAGCATAACTGGGCATATTTTAGACTTTCTTTGGAGTTTTGGGTGCTTTTCAGGGTTCTCCTGTTTCCAAGAACAAAGTTACTTTGCTTAGACTGTGTTAAAAGAATACTCCCACCGTTCACAAAGTTCTAGCTCCCCTGTCCATAAAGGAGAAAATCAAAGTTTGGTGAACAGTAGGAATGATAAAGATAGCTGGCTAGGGTAAAGGAGAATGGAGAAGGATGAGCATTTGCAACCATGCACTGGAAGCAATGGCTTGGCAGCAGGATAGCATCTAAATTCAGCTTTACAAAGAACGTGCACCAAACTGACCAAATTTCAGACTCCAAGGAAATTCCCATTTGTGCCGGAAGGGTCAGATAAAAACTGCAAGCAGTATTTTCTGAGAAGTCCAGAAGCACAGAGCATGTTTCAAGTCCTATACATCAGTTAAGCTGCACATGGATCATCCTGCCAAAGCAAGTATATGTGCTCCAGCCCAGAGCTGCAAGAGCACAGCAAGACTTTCCTTCAGCTGTGCCAGAAAGCTTTGGGAGGGGGATAGGGGTTGTCTCCGTTTTAGTATCTAATCACAGAGAAAATTGAGATTCTCCATCTGCTCTCAGGAAGCACAGAGCATGAAGAGCAGTTTGAATGGCTTAAATATAAATAGGCTGTTCAGGGATAGGCCAGACAGAAAAGTGAAGGCTGTGGGGAAAGCCAGAGCAGAGTGCTAGGAAGAGGGAGGCAATGGGGGAGTAAAAGAACAGAGCAACTTGTAACTGTCCAGGGCAACAAAGTGCCACAGGCACGAGGCAAATCTAACAAAAGGATAGCATGTTGCCTGAGGTGAGCTGTTGAAAATACCCAATCCACAGTCTGGCACCGAAGTGAGTTCAGAGTCATGAGTCTCTTTAGACCTCAGCTGTACCATAGCTACTTAGCACAGAGAAACAGCTTAGTGCTACTACTACAATCACTTGTAGTCCAAACTAGTGAGGCTTCTGCTGTGAGTTTAAAGATTCCAACATAGCTGGTCACCCAAGTTAAAAATGGACACATAAGGGAGTTATTTTTTTCCAGATTTTAAAAGCAAAGCTTTTAGATCAAGAAAATAAAAAACTCTCAGAAAAAAACATACAGAATTTTAAGAAGTATCAAGGATCCTTTCACGTGTTACATTCTAGTTTCTTTAACTGAGGTGATAAAAATAATGCTACTCCCCCCAGCATGCCAGAGACTTCACTTTATTCATAAAAAGAAAGTCTTAAATACAAGAGAAACTGCATCCTCCAAACAAATCTGGTGGTAATGAAACTCATGTCTAGACAATGAGATTCTCCCCATGTCTACCACAGTGTTCTTGCATGATTCTGGTCAGGCTGCTGAAGTCTCTGCTCACGAGCCATCATTAATCACATGCTTATCTTCTGGGTGCCTAAGGCAAGACAGGTAAGGCCAATCTATAGAAATTATGAGCATATCTAGATGCCCATGATGTCTACTGGAGTTATACTTTAGCGTTAAATATTAAGCAGTCTGTGAAAAATAAAAATAAAATCAAGATTTAACTAAATTTGAAGCCCTATCTGTAGCAGCAAGCTAACAGTTCTGTCTTGTATCGCCTGGTAAAAGCATGAATAATAAAACATATATACATATATATGTGGTACAGACACTACAGCAATAAGAAACATAAAGAGCTGAGTTTAAATGGCATGAAATTAAAAACTCATGCCATGAATTTAAACAGAGAGTGAGATGCGCAGCCATACAACGAATACATAAAAGATGAAATGGCTACTCATTCAGTGTATCCTATCCACCTTGCATAACAGATGAGAGAGTTGCTCCATGAAGAACTAAAAATCTTGTCAGTATCCTGATAAATTTAAACAGAAGTTGTACTAATGAGCTATCTATGGGGTTTCTGACTTTTGAAATAGCTGATATTCCAACCGTAGGCATTTGCTTTTAAATTATTTTATTGTAATGCAATTTATTTATAGGCATATCTGTAGTATTGTTTGCCACGGTAACTTAGATTTCTAAGTTTCTTACTAAAAGATGACTCAGCCTGCTGCAACAGTTCAATCCTGCTTAAAAATCCTTGGCAGGTTCCGTCTTCTAAAAATACCAGTGTAAGAACCACTAGAGCAATATTAACCATCTTCTTGCAGTATCTCACTAACATGTCAAACCACACCACTTCACTGTTTCTTGCTGGTGCCCAGGATTAACTAGACAAGTTTATATACTACTACACGTGGAGGAGATCTGTTTGGACCACCAAAAGAAGCAGAAATCCAGAGCTACTCACCACTTTCCAGCGATCTTTGACCACATAATTGGCCGGAAGAATGTCAACCTGTTCCCCTCCTCCACTCATGTTTGGTTCGTCCTTGATGACTGCTGCTAGGCACTGCATTTGCCACTCAGAGAGTATTTTAGTAGCTCCCAATTTAAACGAGCCATTTATCTGGGGAAAAAAGGGGCGGGGAGAAGGAATGACAAAATTAGTACAGGTCACAGCAGAAGTACATGCTGCTTTTCCACAGGTTTTGCTTATGACTAAATCAGAACCGGTCTCTTAGGAAAGAAGGCAAACTCACCTTGCAAACACCTGAGCTCGCTCCATGCACAAACGTGGCAGACGCAACCATGCTTCAAGTCAGCAGCACAAACTAAAAGGGTGCCAGTTACTGGCCATATCATGCAGGAGTCCAGTGCTCTTGGGCCTTAACAGCCAACAAGTCAAAGAGAATCTAACGCCAAATGCTGCAAGAGCTGTTACTGTTACCAGGCGAAAAGGTCTTGCTTTAACAGAACAGCTGCTACAGAAGCAGTTTTTATGGGTTTCATTGGACGACATCCAACACAGATCGGAAAGGTTTGCCAGGTATTGCATTCAATAAGCCTAAAAGCATATGAATAGGGTAGAAGGGCCTTTACAGAGCTAGGATTACAGACACTATCACTGTGATGGACAGCCAAGCAAAGAAGATGGGGATGGTTAGAAAGGGCTTCAGCCACGTATCAATTAGTTCTTCTCACAGCATACACACAGTGCTAAAAATGGTCAAATGAAAATACAGAGAGATAGCTTATTCCTATCATAGTTGCATTCTACCTCGTGCCCCTTTTCCCTGCTTCTATAGGGAGCTCTAGATAGCCTATGCTGAAACTAATTTTCTTTTGAGTTTTTTTGGTTATAATTCTTCTATAAAAATGACTTTCAGATACACATTAACTTTACTTTTCTGGAAGAAAATCAATTGAAACAGTATTAACAAAAGATCGTCCTAACGCATTTTGTGTCTTTCTGGAAGATATTTTTCTGCCTTTATAAGTAGGTCAGATCTTTTATTAAGCATGGATCTTTTATTAAGCTTTCTTGGAAGTTCTATCATACTTCCCCCAAAATATGAAACAAACTCTTAAAAAAATGAGCATCGCTGTAGCACTGTAGACTGACAGGTGACTTTATTAAGTTAAATAATAACTAACAGACAATACCATTAACAACATAAACACCAAATTAGAAAAAACAACCAGAGCTGTCATTCAACCATCATACTTCTTCAGGCCTCAAAAAAGGAAAAAAGTCACCAGTGAATTGTGAGCTCAAGTAGAGAAAAGAGCTCATTCCTGAGCAATAAATGGACTGAGAAGGAAAGATAGGAAGCGACCAGCATGTAGCACGCGCAAGGAAGCAGATGACAGAAGTATGTCAAAAGTGCAAGACAGAGGATGATCAAACAAAACATGAACAAAATTTCTCAAAAAGATCTTCTCAAAAGGTCTTTACAAAAGATCTTTTCATTCTAGATATAGAAGATAACTACATGGAAAAAGAAGCAGCAGAGTAATGCAGTAAGAAGGCTGCTGAGAAGTGTTCATACAAACCAGCATCGCTAAGGTACAATCAGAATTGTAGAAGAGAAATAAGAAGAAACTGAGTATTAAAGAAATTCAGAAGAAAGCTGCTGCAAAATACTCCTAATCTTCGTAGAAAGAGTCCTGCATCTGTATGGGCTAGCAGCCTTTTCAGTCACCAGGTACTGAAGTAAGAAACTGGAAAGCTCTCCAATGACAAAGTACATGCTGTGTTTGGCAGCACAATGTTTGTGCTGCTTCTTTCTGATGAGCAAGTCTAGTGCCATTCCCAGGATCCTTTATATTCAACAGAACATTTGAACTGACCGACTGACTAAGCTACCAGCGCACTCTGCATATGCTGTGCAGCCAGCCTCCCTGCACATCACAGAGAATCCCTGCACAAATCTCCTTTAAGGCTGGTTTTTCTTCTGTTCTTTAAAGAAAAGTCTGTAATTAAATGACTGTCCCAAAACCCCAACATTACAAAAATATAAAACCCCACAACATTAACGTGCAGATGCAGGGGTCCCTACACTGCAAGGCCTCTTGGCATCACTTCTTGAAGACAAGTACAGCACAGTGGAGGCTCTGGATTGCTACAAAGGCAGCTAAGAGAAGCAGGGTGTTGGCCAGCAGTAGCAACAAAGGCAGATACAAAGAAGTTTAGGAGCTTTCCAGAGAAAGTCAGACATATACTGGGTTTTACTCTGAAGCAAAACACCTAAAAAGTATGGTACATGATGTAGACATTCATGATGCTTGCGCATAATAAGATTTCAGTCTAGTGACTAGTGGTGGAAAGTAATCCCAAGCCATAATTTCCGAGGAGCTATACAGCATGAAAATCTATGAGCACTCAAAGCTAGGCAAGGTAAAATTGCTCTGCCTGGTGCACTATTCCACTTTCCTTTATCAATGTTATAACGCATGTGTACAAAGATAATGTGTTTGCTATTTAAAGGAGTCACATAAATCTTCACTGTCTTCGTCACAAACCAAAATTTTCCAGGGCACTACCATGAATAGCAGACATTTGGCAACATGGAATTACAAAACTAAATTTATAAATATGCTCTGGTATAGCCAGTGATGCAGCCAAACCAAAAGCTGATTTAATTACAGCCTGAGACAAAATTCAAGCTGTTCTAGATCACAGTAGCAGCACGAAGCAATGTTAACAATCAAAAATTTGTTCCTGAGGCAGTACTAATACTGTAGAAACATGCTCAGGCCTATGGACAAAGGATTTACCAGAGTAAGACCAAACCAACTGCCTACATCCATGGCAAGACGTAACACATGTTAACCTAACATCGCAAAGAAAGGGCAAAAGATGGGATGAAGTTACCTTTGTGCAGAAAACATAAGCACATTTAAGTGACGCTTTTAACTTGTGCATTATGTAATTCCTTCTAAATCAATAAAACTGAGTGTAAATATTGTTTGATTAGCAACAAAGCCTGCAGCTAGCCCCCTGCTAGAGCTGAATTTGCTAACGTAGCCACAGAAGGGAAGTTGGGAAGGATGGTGAGTGAGGGAGAGGTAATGTTCTATCATCTCTTCCAGAACACACATCAAAGAGCATCATTTCTTCATGTTAATGTTAAGTGGTGTAAAGGGGAACTAGAGAAGAGATGGAAAGATTGTATCTCTCCAGTAAAGCTGTTTCTGATTCAAAGGGTGACCAAGCATATGAACTTCATCGTTATCTGCATCACTTTCAGCTTTAAAATATACAGACCATAGAATGTAAAGACACATAATTCTGAAGATAGTGACTGGGAAGACAAGAACTTTCAGATCGTCTTTTCCTGTAGGAAACATACAGGATGTCAAGAAATGATCGTACCTCTCGCCCACAAGGGCAGGCATGAGAGACGAGCAATCCTAAGACACTAAAACTGTCTTCCTAGAAACAGCAAGAGAAAGAGAAATGAAAGCAGCTGTGAGAAAGAAACAGTGACAGCAACAGGACCAAATCCTGTCTCTTGGCCAACCTCAGCATGAAGTGTGAAATCAGCTCTTGCATACTGCTGTCTCTCCAGACCATACTGGAAAATTTTATAGTTTTATGAATTTAGTCTTGGCTTTAAAAAAAATCCAAAACCAAAGCAAACCATGAACAAAACAAAGAAATTAAACCCCCCCATGCTTAAACAGGCTAGTAAGTCCCACTACATATCCTGACACTGTTCTGCTAGTTGTTCCTTCTGTTCGGCATTGAGACAGTTTTGGTCAACAGCACTTGCAGGTAAACGGTCTCCTTATCTCTAAGGTAGCTTACAAAAAATCTGATGCATTATAGCAGCAATTTAGCCAACATGAAAATCACGACCCAGCTGAGAAGCACGATTGCGACAGGCAACAGTAACAAACACAGGAGGAAAATCTTCAAGAATTTCAGTGCAAGGCCTGATGTTGCAATTAGTGAAGCAATCTTACATCAAATGCATCTGCCTTCTTTTATGTATGTGTTCATCAGAAGACAAACTAGACCAAGCAAAAAGTAACTACATACAAGTTGTTAAGCTGAATAAATCTTCACCTCAGATGCTAAAAGCTTACATAGATTTAAAATGTCACTTGACAAATTCACTAAAAATAATAATTAAAAAATCCATTAAACAGCTACATACAAATATTCTACCTAAACTAAAAATAGTTTAGGAAGCCTTTAATTCACAAATCACTGAAGGTGGCAAGTGCACTCTGTGGAGTTACTGCATATGCTTCCTCTGCTCTTATTCTCTACCCTAGGTATCTACTCTTGGCCAACTCAGGAGAGGATACTGGTCTAGGTGGACCTGTGATATGACTCAGTATAGCCTAACTTGTGTTTTTATCAGTTACTTTCAGAGGAAGTATTGTATATATACTATATATTTCTCCTTTATCCCTTCAAGGATGTCAGAGGCCAAGAAATATAGAATGAATCAAAAAGTCTCCCATACACAGTCCAGTTACCTATCTTACAATGTTCTCTTTCATGCAAGCAACATTTTAAACAGCTTTACTGGGGAAATTATTTCCTAATTTTACAGGATCACAGCACTGTTAAAATTAAACTTATAAACATAGGGCACTCCCCACGGAAATTCCTAACATATATATGATATCTTTCCTGTTAGCTTACTTCAGTCTCAATATATTGTGGTTGCAGTGCTCAAAATACAGCCAAACTCAAACAAACATCAAGCTGAAAACTCATCAGACACAAGCTCATTATTAAACAGCAGAACAAAGCTATGGAGGTCTGTCTCTCACCATCTTACTAAAGGTCCTGGATAGTCTTATGTGTCTTAATCTCACTGTGGAGGAATTGCAATATCCCACTTTATTTCAGGACACATCCTCACCTCTGGAAGCCTATGAATTAGAACAATTAGAACAAGTGAAACTTATTTAGACTGCTGTAGCCCATGACCCTCTTGATGAAGTTATCCACCATGAAAATGGTATACACCTTAAGAGCAGATCCCAATGGTGTTATAAAAAGCTGATGCAAACTACAGCTTTTTAGATGAGACAAGGCTGGACATCTGCAAAAACAAAAGTAACCCCAGTAAACTGTGGTCTATAAATCAGATCAATCTCCCTGTCCAGCAATTGCATGGAAGGAACAAACAATAAAAGAATGCAAATAGAATTTAAGTACAATTTTGCTGTTCCCAACATGAACTTTACTGGCATTAGGCCAAAATAAAACAGGAGGGGTGGAAAATAAGAGGACAATATAGTAAGTAGAATTGAGAGTGCTTAGAAGTAAGAAAAGTAAACCCAACAGTGGAGTTTCCAAGTGCAACTGAGCAGCAGAACTGAGGCTCAGTTAACGGCAACATAATGGCTCTCAGCATCCCTCACTGTTTTACAAATGTCATCTGCTTCCAAGACATAATGCCAGTTATAAAAATTAAAACCCTCACATAAAAAAAAAAAAAAAAGGCAAACCAAAACCAAACCAATCAACCCTTAAATCTTTGCATAAATAAGTTGTACTATGCACTAGCATTCTGTTGTTAGGGTAGAAATGCATATGACAGTACAGGAAACAAATTGATTAAAAAAATACAGTGCACTGGACTAACAGCCTTTCAACCCTCAAATACATCATACCTCCTGCTGAACTGGAAACATCAGTTAAAAACAAGTCATACGCTGTTAGGGTAGGTCTGACAGCAGGAGCTCAAAAGGTTCTGAATTGTTCCTTGAAGACACATATCCTCCTTCATTGCCTGCCTCTGCTGTAGCAAACCCTGCTTAGAGAGCAGGCTCAACTCCTAGCAGCTGTGGCTTAAAGTCTCCTCTGTGACATATTCTTCTCATAGGCATGCAAGGGCATCAGCCTTAGAAATTCTGGATTTGCTATTCACAGCATTTCATTTCTGTAAAAAACAAAACATCTAAAGGTGAGGTTGCAAGATACTGGGAATATTTTTCACCTTTGAAGGGTTTGTGACCATTAAGGGGTGATGTAGCTGTGACTGGGAAAAACAAAGCAAGCAACCAACCAAAAGCACAAAAAACCTGCAATGACAACAGACAGGTCCATATTCTCTGCTAACGGGAGGCTGCACTAAACATCATCTGTACATCAATATACCCAATACGATAACAGTTGCACCTTGACACCATTATAGCTACCTGTTGCACAGCCAGCTGAATATATTGCTGCCTGCACACTTAAAAGCAACAGCATGTGACCTAAGACAAAGAAATAAACCCCCCAAACACGTAATTTCATATTGCCAGAGACTGTATTCACAAATATTACAGAGCAGTCAGACACACCAGTAATTTCTGAGCCAAAACCACCTATCTACAGGGAGAATCAGCACAGTTAATTATGACAACAAATCATTAGGAACGCACACCAGATAAGCACGTCAGCACTACTGGCAGTTTATGTGATCCTAATCTTCTCCAACTACAAATAAACGAGAAGTAAAACTGCCAGGAAGAAATGTGAGTCTATGATGCCTGTCCAGTATTATTGAAAAAGTTTTTTTTTTCCCACTGAATGTGATTTTTCTCATTCCTGTGGAACACAAGAAATCCAGATTACCATTTCTGCTTGTTGTGCAGGTGTATCTCTCTGAATTAATTATTCCAACAGATCTTCGCTTTTCTGCCCCTTGAAGCAGCTGGCAAAAGTGGTGGACCAAATAATCATCACTCTGTGACAACAGCAAACCTAAGCAAATGGGGAGCAGGAGAGATTGAGCAGAAAGTCCATTACCTTCCATCAATCTACCTGACAGAGTTACTCCAACTTTTAATTCAAACAGAAAATTAAATCCAGCAACAGTACATCCCTCTAGTATCATAACCAGCCTAACCTCTACTAATTTAATAGGCAAACATTACAGTCTGCTTACAATAAACATTTCACTACAGTTTATCTACTTGCAAAGTCAATATAGATCACTACTTGTAAAGCTTGAGTAGTCTGCTGGTAGCCAAAAAAATATATCTGAATAAAATCAAGAATTAAGCAGAGCTTATACTTCTGGTATCAGACTCGATCTACACCTGGCACCGCCAGAAACACCACAAAGAGGTATGTTTTCATCACCTGATCCTGGACCAGTTTGTTTCATCAATTCTGAGGTGATGCAAAGTGTCCCTCAGGCAAGTCCTCTCCCTTCTCCCTGCAGAGTGCTTTTGTGGGGAACCTGTTGTTCATCTTCCTGCAAACACAGTCACTTCAAGTTGCTTTTCATAGCTGTGGTCAACAGTATCTTCCTCAAGTTCTTATTCTTGGAGAACAGTATTTTACCTTGAATAACTGACTCAGCAATTCAGCAAACTGATAATATCTGTTGCTCAAGTCTTGTATATAAGCTATTACATTAGATTATTAACCATATTCCATGCATTTATCCTATGTTCTGAGTCCTATCTGCCAGTTTCATGTATATCCATAGAATATTAGGCTGTAAGAGAGCTCAAGTGGAACTAGGTCACTATGTTAAACACCTGAGTTGCTCCCTGGCATTTAGACACCACATTTATTTGTTTGCACCCTCACGCCGAGCTCCACTTCACTCTGCTCTGACCCTGACAGCAAGGAGGAGGACCAGGGGAGGTGGGATGGGACAGGATGGTGAGGGACCATGAGATGAGCACAGTTCCAGGCAACAGGCCATCCTCGCACAGACAGGAGTGCCAGCAGGCTCTCCATGTCGGCCATTTTCCCCACAGGCCTGAGCTAGGGGCTTTCTCCATTCCACTGTGCTTAACAAGGCAGAAGAGCAACAGCTCTTCTTCCCTGGGCAGCCAAGGGCTGGGCCTTCCAGCAGCTCTGTAGCCCCTGGTGACACGGTGGCTGCATCACAACAGGCAGAATGTTGCTGTGGTGGTTGCCACGTTACAAGGGGCTGGTGACCACGACGGGTACAGAAAGGGCGTGTGGTGAGTGGCCCAGGCTGAAGGTGAGCGGGGCCTGGGTGAGTGAGAGCTGAGGCGAGAGGGAGGGGAGGGCAGGGCAGGGCTGCTGGGCCTGGGCAGGGAGGCAGAGGCTGCCCGTGGAGCAACAGATGGTGGCTGCTCCTCCTTCGTCTTCCAGAGCCAGAGGCTCACACCAGGACAGGACCAGACCATGGCACACTCCTGTCCTCTACCACCCAGCAGAGATTCACTGACGTCTTCAAGGACGCTGACCCAAAGTTAAGGAATCAAGAGTCTGGCAAAGCCCTGGGCAGGGGGTGTCCATGGTGAGCCAGGGCGGCTGCTCCCTTTGGATTGTTATCCTGCCTTTTGCAGGTGGAGGCTCACACAAAGATGGGACCAGACCATGGCATGCTACTGTCCTCTCCTGCAGCCCATCAGAGATTTCTTCAGCTTTCAACAAAGCCGTTGACCTCGGGACAAGGAAGCACATGCAGCCCTGGTCTGATACCAGCCATGGTCCCGCAGGC
>JAAGNO010030392.1:26321-36786 GCA_033439905.1 Ceryle rudis
AATTGGCTGATGTAGTTACCAAGCCACTCTCCATGATATCTGAGAGGTCACAGCAGTCAGGTGAAGGCCCTGGTGACCGGAAGAAGGGACACATTACACTCATTTCTAAAAAGGGTAGGAAGGAGGACCCTGGGAACTATTGACCTGTCAACCTCACTTCTGTGCCTGGAAAGATCATGGAACAGATCCTCCTAGAAGTTCTGATAAGGCACATGGAGGACAGGGAGGTCATCCGAGACAGCCAGCATGGCTTCACTAGGGGCAAGTCCTGCCTGACCAACCTTGTGGCTTTCTACAATGGAGTGACTACATCAGTGGACAAGGGGAGAGTAATGGACATCATCTGGACATCTGCAAGGCCTTTGACATGGTCCCCTATAACATCCTTCTCTCCAAGTTGGAGAGATACAGATTTGATGGTTGGACTGTTCAGTGGATGAGGAATTGGCTGGATGGTTGCATCCAGAGGGTAGCGGTCATGGCTCGATTTCCAGATGGAGATCGGTGACAAGTGGTGTCCCTCAGGGGTCCATACTGGGACCAGTGCTGTTTAATATCTTCAGCAATGATACAGACAGTGGGATCGAGTGCACCATCAGCAAGTTTGCAGATGACAGCAAGCTGAATGGTGCAGCTGATATACCACAGGGATGGGATGTCACCCAGAGGGATCTGGACAAGCTGGAGAAGGAACTCATGAGGTTCACCAAGAGAAAGTGCAGGATCCTGCACCTGTGTCAGAACAATCCTCAGTATCAGTACAGGCTGAGGCATGAGGTGATAGAGAGCAGCCCTGTGGAAAAGGACTTGGGGGTTCTGGTGGACGAGAAGCTGGACATGAGCCAGAACAATGTGCACTTGCAGCCCAGAAGGCAAATCACATCCTAGGCTGCATCAAAAGAAGAGTGGCCAGCAGACTGAGAGAAGTGATTCTGCCACTCTACTCTGCTCTGGTGAGACTTCACCTGGAGGACTGTGTCCAGCTCTGGAGCCCTCAACATAAGAAGGACATGGACCTAATGGAGAGGGACCAGAGGAGGGCCCCAAAAATAATCAAAGGGCTGGAGCACCTCTCCTATGAGGACAGGGTGAGAGAATTGGGGTTGTTCAGCCTGGAGAAGAGAGGCCTCCAGGGATACCTTACAACGGCCTTTCAGTACCTGAGGGGGCCTACAAGAAGGCTGGGAGTGACTGTTTACAAGGGCATGTAGCAATATAACAAGAGGCAATGGTTTTAAACTAGAGCAGGGTAGATTTAGATTGGATGTAAGGAAGAAGTTCTTTACCATGAAGGGTGGTGAAACATGGGAACAGGCTGCCCAGGGAGGTGGTGGAGGCCCCATCTCTGGAGATATTCAAGGTCAGGCTTGATGAGGCTCTGAGCAACCTGATCTACTTGAGGTGAGGATGTCCCTCCTCATTGCAGGGGGGTTGGACAAGATGACCTTTAGAGGTCCCTTCCAACCCAACCCACGTGATTCTATGATATTCAACGATTCTCTGAGGGTTTTTCTCAAAGACAGAAGTACCCAGAGGTGTAAAGTTTGCTTTTAGATTGGAAGCTCAAATGTTGTTGTTATTTGAAGGATTCACAAGTCTAGAGGAATTTGTTTCCTTTGTAGTTAATATCCAAAGATAATATTACCAAAGAGAACAGTGACAGCAAGGCAAAGAACGGCTGAGGCCCGCACCTGTTTCCCCCTATGCCTGGACATCCTAGAAAGAGGTATGAAAACTCGTGCAAGCACAATCAGTTTCTTTTTTTTTTTTTTCTGCCCTGCTGTGTGTGCCAGTTTCCAGAGAGAAATGGTGTTACTAAGATTATAAAAGAATTCTACAAGCTGGTCTGGACTGCCTCTCTATCAGCTATTTCCACATGCATCAAGGATGTCATCTAGTCCACAGCTGTCAGTATATGCTTGCCCTCTCCCAGCTCATCCAAATAATCGTTTCTGAGCCATAAATTTTCCTATCTGTTAAGTTAAGCAGTTCTATGACTTAGGCATGTGTCTTCTCATTCTGCTATCAGCACTTATACCAGCTCATTGTGCCTGACAGAAAAAAATCCCTTGAATATTATTCTCAGTAATAATAATTAAAAAAACCCCAACAAACAAGCAACTCAAAATATGTTCTTCAGGGCAGATTCATTGTAATAAATTTGTACTTTGATCCTTGATTTGCCAGTGCTATGCCAGGTAACTGGATCCTGAGAATATCTTATTACAAAACACAGAGGCTCAGAATTTGCTCCTAGAAAAAAAGCACCATAAACCTTATGTCATATTTGAATGTAAAAAAATAATTTTAATTCTATTCATAGCTGTATTACAGTAATGGAAAACTAAATTCTGTACCTGAGCTGGCCAAAGCTCATAAGAATTTTTCAAACTGATCTCAGCCTGAAGTAGAGTAATTGTGCATTCTGTGTTCAACTTGCCAGAGTAAGCTGGCTACTGGCAAACGCTTCTAATAATACTCTGCAGACAGAACAATTACTGGTTCAAGTCCAACCTAGGATATTTGAAGGGGGAAAACAATGTGTATCATTTCAGCACAATCAGAAACACAGGCAGGAAGGTTAAAGAAAATCTGTTTTGCAAAAGCAGCAACAACCACACTAAAAATACCAGCTTCTGCTTCTGAGTTGCCATCAAACTTGAAAATATGCTGCAGAAACCTACGTGATCAGATAGTCCCGAGTCCTAGAACTCAAATGCCTCCTGCCATTTCCCCCACATTAACTGTCACAAGAGCGAGAACATACGTGACTACCGGTGATTTGCATTTTTTACTTTTTTTTTTTTAATTATTTTTTCCTGTTAGCTCAACAGACAAAACCCCTTAAGCCTCATCTCTGCTACATAAGCAGCTGCTCCCGATTCTTTCTAGACATGAAGAACAGCAGGGAAAAAAGTGCATCTTCCACAAAACGCTTCTTAACACGACCAAACTCATGCTCAGACAACTATGAATAAGTCACACAAGGTCACGCATACAGAGCACAGCACTGCTACAGAGAGAAGCAGAAAACAAAAGAAGGCAATTCTGTCCTCGCCTGCAACTGGGGAGAGACAGAGGAAGGGGCCAGCATCCATGCCTCACAGTCACTAAAGAAGTTGAAGCTGAAAAAAGGCTGAAAGGTGCTTTCCAACCACCTGAAAACCAAACTTTTTTAAATGCACATACCTTATCTAAAGGGCACACTGAAAAGCAAGAGAATGTAGTGTAGCAGTGTCTCCCTGTGATGACAATTTAAGAAACTGAGGGATTTTCCCACTCTAGCTAGAAGCTGAGGCCTAACAACTGCAAATTAGTTTTTCATGGGAGCTTTCTTTAAGGACAGGACCTAGAACAAGGGAGATGGTGGATTCTAGATCTCTTGCTCTTTACTGATTGAGGCCAAGCACCTGTAAAAAGGGATGCTTTAGCTCCTGCAGATTTTACTAAAACCAAGCCAAAGACAAATAAACAAACCCCACATTTTTTGATGCTTAGACACTAATAAAAGAAAGTTGAGATCAATGGAAGCATTGTTACACTGTTACAACAGACTCTGATCCTGAATGCACAGCTTCAGGTTCCTGGTTAGCCAACCTAAAAACCTACCTGCAATGAAGAGAAACAGCTCCTTTCTCTCCTGTCAGCTCTGCACTCCTGCATGCAGAATTTTAACCACGGGCCAGTTCAGTGACTTGTACTAGCAGAAAAAATATTCCTCTTCCTAATAATGTTATTTCCTTGGCCTAGAGCTCCTTGAACTGGTTCACTGTAGGGTCAGTCAAACTCAAGTGCTAGTACAGTGGAGAAGCAGTATCTCGGATCCATTTCAGCTTCAGTGAAGCTGCACTCTCTTTTTACCTCCATGGCAGGAAGCCCTTGGTCTTCCACAGGATTCAGCCACTTCTGCTTAAAAGCAGTGCAGTAACTGCCTGAGGCCAACTCTTTTATTTTTTTTTTTCCAAGGAAAGCAAAATTTAAAGAAAGCAGTTAGTTTCAATAACTTACTTGCATAACCCATAAACTAATAAATTTGAGAGTCTAATGCAGCTAGATTCCATTTACTTAACGCAAGATGTAATTAAACCACAAAGCTCTTAAGTGTCCTAACACAATGTCACCATAAAGGTGACTTCTATTCTCTGCCCGAGGTACTTGAGCAAGCAAGCAACTCTTTTCTTCATGAAATGAGGGAAATAAACCACACAATTTAATGGAGCATCCAATCAAAAGGAGCATTGTGCTGATGCCTATATAAAGGTAAAAGTAGAAGACAGCTACACCATCCCCTTGTCTGAGTGAGCAGAACACATCAAGAATTTAACCTATACATCAAGATGACTATGAAGTTCCTAGTCCCTAACTGTAGCAGGGAAATAAAAAAGTTATGCTAAAAGAAGAGGGAAACAACAGAACTACCTACTGTTAAAAAGCCTGGAAGCTGAGAAGCAGGCAGCAGTGCATCCAAAAAGCAAGAAATATATAGTCTGCTTTAAGTGCTGCATGTACAGCTACCCACCTCTGAACAGAGGTATGCACACCTCACAGTCCTCAGAAGCAACGTATTGATTTGTCACGTTAGGAATGAATGCACTGCGCAAACTAGGGTTTGGGGAAGGAGAAGAGAGCTTCAGGTACGTTCTTCAGACTACGCTCCTACCAAGGAGGGGAAAAACATCTTGGGGCAGTAGGTCTTAGGGTGACTATCAATGATCCTGGTGGTGAAATCTCCTCACCGGATGGCAGTATCCAGGAATACTCACCCACTGAGCAGAGGAAAAGGAAGGCTGCAGTGGCAACTCAGACACCTGTCAGGCAGGAACCTGCATTTGGGAGGTGAAAGGACAGTGTGGTGACCTGAGGGTCAGGTGCAAGAGTGGCACAGCAGGTGCTGGGAGGCAGATTCTTATGAAGAACAAGTTGAGGTGCGGGATGGTTGAGGTCTACCCAACCAAGTCCCGCATGGAGAAGGTGAAAAAGAAATGATTGTTTACCATTTTCCAACACTTTCAGGAAGCAGCAGCAGGCCATTCTAGAGGGTGGCATGTCCAAAACAAATCCAAAGCATAAAGGAGTTGTGTGATGCCCTGCTGCATGACACAGCAAAGGTCAGCTTTTACACTGAGTCCAAAGAACTGGACAAATTCATGGAAAAAAAAAAAACCCACCCTAAAAAAACCCCAAACCAACCGCCAAAAAACACACACAAAACCCCCCAACAAAATGAAACAAAAGAAAAAACACCAGTCAGTGGAAGACAACTGAATATGATGACAAAAATCTCTGACCAAAACAATCACTGAACTGAAAGCGACTGAGAACTGAGAGAAAAGGAGAAGCACTGAGGAAAATGGCATTGCCCACCAGCTCCAACTTCTGGCTCCCCCCTGGACATTCAGCTTTGGTCATGGTCATAGGTAAAATGCTGGGTGGTCCAATCCAGAACAGCCATTTCTGTAACATCCCAGGGAGAGGCTGACAAGTATGGCTTTTAGTGGTACAGAGGCCAAGAATGATAACTTCTGATGAGGGATAGGGAAAAAATGGGCACAATCTTAGAAGAAACACCCCTTCTTCCCCTCCAAAGAACAGTTTGTGGTGTATGTGATATTTAAATGGGACCCAAAAAAACTAAAGCAGATTAAATAGGTTTCACAAGTAAGGTGGGGAACTAGGATGTATGGATTCATAGCCCCCAACATACCCCAGAAACCGGTTAACAGGGTGGCATTCTCCAGCACTCTAAGGAATAAGGTACAGAGAAAAAAGCCAGGTCACTCAAAGGGAGGAATAGTGCTACATACTTAAGAAAAATAAATGGACTCAAAGGAGATGGATTAATGGCCAAAAAATGGGGAAAAGTACCCCACTGGACCGGAATAAAGCAGCACCGGTGATTTCCCCTGGGAGAACAGATGGGCTGTGCCTTTAGGAAACAGGCAGCTGTGGGGAACTTCAGTTTCCTCATGGAGATCAGAACATGGCACCAAGATGAAATTTTAAATAGTAACTAAATAGTAACTTTATAACTCAACAGTAGCTCAACTTTGTTAAGTAAGAACTTTGTTAAGTAAAAACAGAAATATATCACCCATAATAAAAGTCTTGCTTCGTCCTTCAAATTGCTTGATTTTACATCTGAGTTATTGTACAAACGAAAAGCCTTGTAAAAATAGATGTGCACAAAAGAAGCAAAGAACAGAAATTTTCCAAGTTAAATATCTTTTTTTTTTTCCCTTGATTTTAAAGAGATGAAGCAAATTTCTACAGCTAAAAACCATATATTTTCCACACATACCTGACCAGAGGCCAGGCTGTTGGACAACAGGCAGAAAAAAAGACTGAATAGAGAAAAGATTAGGAAGGTGCCAAAGATTTTTGGCTGTTTATTTTCAAAAGCTGTGCAGAGGATCTGGGAAATCAGAGTCTTACTTCCATACCAGGCATGTTCAGAAAACTGAAAATGAAAAATAAAACTAACTGGCAGACAGGGGGTAGAAGCCACGATTTACAGACCCTAGGTGCTTTTAGGAAGACTCAGCAAGCACACATACACGGCCATTTCACTAAGAACAATGTCTCTGCATAACCAAAACTTTCTGGTGCGGTCTCGGGACCACAGGCCTTAAAAATTAAGATGTCATCGGATAAAACTAAAGTTTCTCTAAACCTAGTAACTGTCTAAAAGAGAGGAAAACACACAGGAATGCAGAGCTACGTTTCACAACAGAGTGCTGTTACCAGTGGAATGACAGACCTCATATACATACAAAATTATTCAGGGTAACAAATAAAAAGACGGAAAAAATGTGGACTGCAACACCGAGAAGGGTATAACAAGGACAGACATGTTATACTTGTCTTTTTAACCCTTCCTTAAGCATCATCTCTTGGTCACCTGTAGAAAAAAGGGCTAGAGCAATATGAGGTTTTGGCCTGAGCATCTGGGTTTGTAATCACAGAATGCCCTGGGTTGAAAGAAAAGGAAAAGACCCTCAGAGAATCGTTGAGTATCATAGAATCACATGGGTTGGATTGGAAAGGACCTCTAAAGTTCATCTAGTCCAGCCCTGCTGCAATGAGCAGGGACATCTTCAAGTAGATCAGGTTGCTCAGAGCCTCATCAAGCCTGACCTTGAATATCTCCAGAGATGGGGCGTCCACCACCTCCCTGGGCAGCCTGTTCCAGTGTTCCACCACCTTCACAGTAAAGAGCTTGTCCCTAATGTCCAATTCTTCCTAACATCCAATCCTATAATCGAAACCCCTTCACAAGGCATCAACTTCTTATCCCTTGTGCAATCTTTTCATATCTGATTGGTAGGCCACCAAGGCTTTCTAAACACACACAGCCCAGCTGACAGTGAGCCTCCTAACATTTACTGTCACATGGAGAGTGAGGAATCCACTTCCATCTGTCGCGGCTGACGCTTAATCTCTTTCTTAAGGCTTGGCTGCCCCATTTCTCCAGAGAAGAGGAAATCCACACCCACAAGCGTTTTCTCTGCTTCCCATTGTACCTACACTGCTGGAGTCAGTCAGCCCATGATCTGTAGTTTGCTCCTTTCATATTGTTCACCAAATTGAAGATGACATGGCTTGACACCAAAAGGAAAGGGTTTCCAAGCGCATCTTATTTGATTACATCTACAGTCCATCATACTGTCAACATCTTCCTTCTCAAGTACGAAAAATACCCTTTCCCATGTAAGCAGCTCTTGAGTAGTGAAGAAGACCTAATGGAAAGCAGTGTGAAACTGGGTAAGACCAAAAGGGATCATGAATCTGATGGAAAAAAGCTAGTGTGGCAATTCCCCTCATCACCAAGATACTGATGTATCTGCTGGTCTCCAAAAAAATGAGAAGGTTCATGTGAAAAAACACGTGATACATTTTGCTCCAAATCACACTGCCATTGCTAGGTTATTTCCCCTATTTTCTGGGATAACTTTCATGGGTCTCAACAGTATGATACACGGGCTGTATGGGGGCACTGTTGCAGAGAAGACCAAGAGTTGGTCTTGCTTGACACAGAGGACTGCCATTGTCCAGTTTGTAGCTGCTGAGACTCTTAGAGGAAAGGGATTCCCAATTCCCAATCACATTTAAGGGGATTTCAGGATGTTTCTCATTTTGTTATTATTTCTGATGGAAAAGGGGGAGGGAAGCCCTCAGTCTGCCCATTCTGTACCTTATTCAGTAAACTAGCAGAGCTTAAACACCCTTTTAGCAAATGCTTCCACAATCACTCCAGCAAATACTGGGTTGTGCCTTGCAATGTTCAAAGGAGAAGATAGCAACAAAGCCAACAAACCTTTAAAAATGAGGGAACAGGTCACAAAGCCCCCGAGGACATATTCCTCTGTATAAGGCCCTATGCTCGGTCTTCTGCTGTGTTTTCAAAGTGAACCAATGCTACTGGAAGGTCATTATGAAGCTCTGGCAAATTAATCTAATCTAGGACCTTCCAGGATGGGGAACCATTCCTGCAGAGCTTATCTGGACCCTGCACACGGATCCATACGTAAATAAGACTAAGGCAGAAAACTGACAAGACACAATTGAAGAGGTGAGCCCATAGCAAGACCCACAAGAGAGTAGTGGGCTACCTAATAAATAAACTACAAAGTGATGTCATTATCTCTGTGTAAGAGAGGGCAAGAAACAGCATGAAGGGATCCCAGCACTGAAGACAAAAGAAGAAAGAGGGATTTGACTCTTCCTAGATCTGTCTGACCATTCCTGCTTTGGAAAGCAGCAAGTACCAACTGCTTGCGCTGGAGGAGAGCTCCATGCTGCCTGTTGCAGTGCAGAGATATGCTTGCCTTCGCTTGTAAACATTTGGATTGGGATGAAGACGGAAGGGGAAGGAAATCCACACATGGGCCATGAGCACCAGTTTATAAGCATCAACCCTGGGCTGGCAAAATAGATTTCCTAATATCAGAGGGACTCCTTTCTGGAAGACTAAGAGCATTGATGGGGATCTGACTTTCCTCTTCCTAACTATTCCAATAAAAAAGGCTTAGGTGGATATCCCCAAGACTGATTCTGGTCAAAATATTCCACAAGGGAATGATAATTCAAGTGTTTTACTTTGCCAGTCAGAGAAGAGGAATCCTGCCCACTCCTGAGGGAATGAGATTACCGCGAAACACACAAAAGCGCACAGAACACAAAAGTAACAGCAGAGGACAACACACACACACCATTCATGAGTATTGCATCTCAAAAGTTTCTGATACAACATATATCAGCATGAGAATGCTTGTATTGAGCTGGATGAGCACTGGCACACAGAAGAAAAAAAGCCAAAATGTTAACACACAATTCCTAACATGCCCCTCTTACACTGCGAGATCATCTCAAAAGCTGGTACGCTGAACTGCAGTGAGTGAGTACTAGTGAGACAGTACTGATGCAGACTGCCTTTAGCCACAGCACCTATAAGCATCAGTGTTGAGGGAGCATTAGCACACCCTATCTCACATTCACTCATATAAAGTAAAAGTCTTCAGGCTGAGAATGTCTGTTGTGACTGAGAAGTCTGTTGTTAAAAGGTAGCATTTTCAGTGACAGCATAAGGAATATGAAAAAAAAAAAAAGTCATGTGCAATAGTAAAACTAGGAAACCTTTCCTTCTATCAATTAAACTCCCTATACTTCCCTCAAGCAAGCCTAAGGAAATTCAGAAATATATATGAAAAAAAAATTAATATACCACTGGTTTGGACTGCTCAGAAACATGATACCAACAGGTCCTGAATCCCCACTCTCAAAAAAAACCACTGTAGGTCTTGAACTTGTCATGCAAGTAGTTCAGCAACACTAATGAGTAGCAGTGTCACTCCAACACTTCATATAGCAATCCGGTTCCTCCTGCACAAGATGCACTTCAAGGTCATGATGTTCCTCTTGAAAGGTCTCGGTGGGTCAGACCCGGGTTACTGGATACCTCCTCTCCCGGGAGGCAGGGAAAGCATGACGACTACAGTCGTATCCCCCAATACAAACTTGGGCACCACGAGTAATAAAGACACAATGGCAGGAGACAGGGAAGGGAAGGGAAGGGAAGGGAAGGGAAGGGAAGGGAAGGGAAGGGAAGGGAAGGGAAGATGCCCGTCCCGGGGCCCTGGGCGGCAGCCTGGCTTCGCTGAAATAAATGACACCCTCCGTAGGTTCACTTGCCGTGTCTCCGTGGGCTTAGGCTCGGCACAGGGCCGCCCGCTGCCTTCACACCTCGGCCCCCACCCCGACACCAGGGACCGGGCGAGAGACGGATCCATCCGGCACCACCCGGCGGGGCCGTTGCCTTCTCGGGGGAGCCTTTCAAGGCGCAGGGGATGGGGCACCCCCGCTCAGACCGCCCGCCTCCCCACACGACGCGGCCGTCGCCCGCTCGCTACGTTAAAAAAAAAAAAGCTACGCAGCAGATAAACTTTCTTAACTTTTTCAGAAAAGTCTT
>JAAGNO010030393.1:1566-25796 GCA_033439905.1 Ceryle rudis
ACTTCCTGGCTTCCATTTTAGTTTCATTTTTGTAATATGCTTTAAAAAACGTCTCAGTAATTTTCCTGTTGTGAGACCTGAGCTTTGATTCTAGCCTAAAATCCTCAGAGTAAGTGTTGGATTCCGTGTTAAACAGAGCTGGAAAATCCTGTCTAAGCACAGATGTCCTGTACTTAAGATTTGACAGATAATGCAGCACTTTAAAAAGCTACTGTCTTTCATGACTAATACCCTCACAGACCCAGTGGCAGATAATCACTGTTTGTGGGAGAGAAAAAAAAAAAAAAAGAACTGTGGAAACATTTCAAGTTTTTTGGGAAGTGTATCTGCTCAAGTGGGAGGAACACATAGGCATTCAGCGTGTGGATGGTGGCTATCACAGAACAGTTGGGAAGGGAAGAACTGTGTTTTCAGAACTCATAGCAGAATGCTTTGGAGAATAAATGTCTATGAAAGGTGGAAAGTATAAAAAGCAGTGATGTGGAGAACATGTTGCAAGCTATGTGAGAAGAGATTTGGATTTGTAATGCCTTATAACATGAGTATTTCAGCACAGAAAGATAAAGAGGGAAAAATGTATCTGGATATGAGAAAATCCTGCACCTAGTAAAGACAGGAACTAAGGATTGGTCAGGCAGACAGGTGGATGTGAAATGTTAGAATTTGTTTCTTTTAAACAAATGTTTATATGTATTTAAATTCTACAGAATATAGTCTAATGTGTTATCAGAATAATAATTTCTGATTCCACATTCAGGTGATGTATTGGATCTTTGTTGTCTATGCAACTGTGAAAATTAAAAAGCCATAGAAATGCAGAGGGATTCCAGATAAATGTAGTTGCTGCAAGCAAACAGAAATGAGTCTTATTTTACATATGTACATATGTGGATGTTTCTGTTGGCACTCAGGCCAAATTCTGGTAACTCCTGGGATTGGGATTCTGCCCAGGGAGCTTCTCTGTACAAAGGAGTAACACACAGTTCTTCACTGGATCCTCTTCCTTCTAGTGGTGCATGAAGGAAGGGGAAAAAAGACATATCTTGCTGACAAAACTAATAAAAATAGTGCAAACTAGCAATTTTGTATGAGAAATTGTTTAGTCTAGGTAACACCTCACTGTTGATAACCTACACCTTCCCTGTAATGGCACCACAGTGATATGATAACATTGTTTTCTCTGCTTGACTCTGGAGATAACTGAGAAGCTACAGGTTCTTCTGTCTGCATAGTTAAATGTAGTGGACATTGGACTTAGTTTGTTTCAAATGGACTTTGAAGAATCTGAGAATTGATTTAGTTTTAGAAATTATTTTTTCATCTTTCAGCTGTGACACCACCATGAAAGACATGAGTTGCTCTATCCAAAAATTATGCTGGTTTGGGGGGAGAAAGCAAAGGGGTAAGGGAGGATTTCTTTTTTTTTTTTCAAACTAGCAGACACCTTTTTCCTCTTTCAATCCCAGCTAGACTTCTCTTATCTATTTTCTCTTAAGTAGTCCATGACTTTCCCTTTTTGCAAGAAAAAAATCTGCTTATGGATTTTATAATCACAGAACACTTACTTGTGGGAGAAAGGTTTTCCCTTATAGAAAAACACATTTCTGAAATTTTTACTCCTTTAAAAAAACTTTGGTGATCACAATTTTCCTACTACAGAAATAGAAACATTCTATCCATATCTGAAGGTCCTGTTCCTTCTCTCCAAAAAGAATAATTGTATATCACTTTCATAATGAAACAGTTTTAGAGATGCTGAGACAAACCCTGATGGATCCATCATGGTCATGTTCAGCTGCTGAATCTGAAAGTGTCTGCCACTGCTCTCACAAGATGGAGCTCCTGCTTTGCATACTCTGTGCCTTTTGCTTGACCACCAATTTATCTTCAACTTATGCCATTTTTTTTTGGAAGTTTTCACCATTACAAACAGGGTGACCGATGTCACCTTTAGCTATTTTGGGACTGGTATTTTTTGTATACTCAGGCATTCATCTTTTAATGGTTTCTGTCTGGAACCGTTCACCTGGTTTCCTCCACTGGGCTAGAAGAATCATTGGTTTTCTTCTTGGTTCAGGTGTGGAAGAGGGAAAGCTGTCATCATTGGTGTTTTGGGGGGCAGTCAATTTTGTAGACTTCTCAGTCTCTTCATTTCTTTTTCAGTAGTTTTAATGGTGGTCATTAGGCTATTGCAGGTTGTAGCCTCCATTACTATTCATTAAAACTGCCATTTTTTTTCCTGGTGATCCACTTTGTTCAAAGAGACAGATGTTTTCATGTATTTCTCTGCCTCTCAGTTCTCTGTGGTCATTTTCTGTACCATGATATTTCTGCTTGGGCATTCAGTTGCCACCACTATTTGTCTTCTTTTGCCTTTTCACAACTGAAGAATTTTCCTGTATTTGCAAGCTGTACATTAATATACAAGACCATACAATGTTGGTCTGATGATTACTAAAAATGATATGGAAAGACCTTAATTTTTATGGCTTCCCATCTATTAAAGCCATGATATATAATATCTGTTCATGTCATAGGGGAGTTTCAAAATTGTTTGAACTTTTTGTGGTTTTCATGTCTTTGTTTTTCAAATTTTTGAAGGATTTTAGAACCTTTAGTATCTTCTCTCCATTCTGTTCTCATGCTTCCCTATGATGTCTGCTGTCATAGTATCATATTTGATATCCACTGAGTAGTTTTGATTATTCATTAAATGTAGGTGTTAATTTTTGAGAAGCTAAATTCTCAGTTTGCACTTTTGCTGGCTTAGTGAAATGATCATGGTGAGTAGAACATTATTGCCTACTTGCTACATTTATTGGTGGAATTTGCATATAACTTTTTTGTTTAACAAAATCCTGATTGTAGCTAGAATATATCTATTAAAAGGTAATCTATAAGTAAACTTAACAGGTGATGCTGGGTAGAAAAATATAGTCCTAGTTATCTGTTTCAGTAAATGGTATTACATTAAAATTTTGTTTAGCCCAGCTTGAATTCTCTGTTGTTTTTCTGACTGAAATGGAATATAACAGATGATTAAAAAGAGTAGAATTTGATCTAGCAAGGAGGAAAAGCAAATAATCTTTTCCCCTAATCTTAAAAGAAATAAAGTTACTAGTTTAAAGAACTTTTTTCTTTGTAAAGAACTGAAGAATTTATTCTATCTGCACTATCACTAGGTAGGCAAAAGCAGAACTAGAATGAATTGTTATGGATAAAGGAAGTAATAAACATATTTTCATCTCTTACTTAAGCATCAGTAAAATTGTGACACTAGTACAAGAGAAGACAGCTGGCAAATCCTGTTGCTGTTTTCTTTTTATGTTAATGTTGAAAGATCCCTACAGATTTATTATTTTTTTTAAAGAAGTCCAAATAAACTCTCAATTAGTAAAAGGTGAGCGGGAACTTCCTCAAAGCCCACTGAATTGCTTCTGTTGAAATCCACTAAAGAGAATCAGACTAAGTGGATATGTCATCTGTAAGAGGGAGGGTTTGCCTTTTTCTCAGTGTAGGCTCCCATTACTGATTTACTTGAAGGGTTCCCTATTCTGATGATGAGCGTGCTTTCTGGGGTTTTGTTTATGCAACACCAAATATTGCAATTACGTCTTCATGAATTTTCTTTCTGGGGAGAATAATGTGTATTCTGGTGGCAGTGCAATCCACATGTAAAATTTGTGTGCAGTGTTTATTCTGGATTGTGTACGTCTTTGTGATAAGTTTTCCTTCTTTCACTTCTAATGGTTTTTGAATGTGGCAGCAGTCACTGACAATTAATGGCTGATGGACAAATTGCATGCTTTCTTCCTTTGATTACTAGGACACTCATAAAATCAAAATCAGTGCTCCTCTCCCAACATTTCTCTGCTAACCATCATCTCTGAGTTACTGTTCTGCTCGTATTTCCTTCATTTGTTCTTGAGATTCACAAAAATGTAATAACTTTTTCTCCCCTTGGTATAATTTTTTGTAATGACCAGACTGATAGAAAGCTCAACTAGAATATTTAGTGTGTTCAGGATTTTTTCTGTTGCTCAGCTCTTAATCCGAAAAAGAGACACAATGGCAGATTCTTATTACTTTCCTGAGATAACAAATGTGCCCCGTTATTGCCATAGTTATTAAGTTAGACATTGTTATTAAAAATACAGGAGGCTTTAAAAAAACAATAAAACAACTTTTTAAATGTTTCTCTGGGGGAAAGGTGGAGCTGGTATTTATATAATGCCCTGCTTTGTAAAACAAATACCTGTGTTCCCAAAAAGAAGACTTGCATTAAAAAGTAAATTGTGCATTATGGTCCTGTTGCATATGCAATGTTATACAGAGCTAATGAATTTGCACGTATCTCAGAGTGCCTTCACAGTTATTACTTTGGTCAATTTAATGCTTATACTTCAGGCAATGGTGAGAGAATGCTCATCTCATGTCCTGTTGACCTAATCTAGTTGTTTCTACCATTCTAATCACTATAACTTCTGAGCCACTGGTTCTCTGCTTTGCTGTTCTCCTCTCCCTATGTATGCAGATCTCCCAGTGATGTTGCTGTAGGGAGCTATATAAGAAAAGCAGAATATCAAAATTCATTACTATCATGTTCAACTAAGAGGAGATGTTTGAACTGGGAATATTGCCCTTCAGCTTTTGCTACTGTGTATTTCCTTTCATATGACACAGTGCCCATGAGCTGAGATTTTGTACAGACTTGGGCTGAATTTGAGGGTGAAATTGTGCCACCATGGATTTGATCCTTCTGAGAACTGAGTCCCAGCTCTTATTTTTTAAACATTACGTGTGGCCAAATGCTAGTTCAGCTTTGCATATATTCATAAACACAGAACTTTGCAACACCAAGCAAAGCAAGATAAGCTTTAAACTGGCTGAAAGAATTGGTGATTTCTTCTTGGAGTTTCTCCTTCTATATAATATATTCCAACCACTGTAAATCATTGCATTTAATGCCAGAGAGATATTTTCTCCTCAACCCTAAAACATTGCCTCTGGGAATTGCTCATCAGAGGAGCTGAACTAAAAGGATAACTGTGATCAGGTGTTCCTAGGCTGCATAGCTCATACAATGTGAATTTTTGTCACACTGTGATGAGAGTCCCTGAAAAGAGATGTGAAATTCCTTGCTCCTATTAAAATTAAAATCGTGTGTGGCTAACAGTCAATTGAAATGAATATGGAATGTCTACCTCAGCTTAGATTTTAGAGAACGTTGCTTGTGTGATGGGCTTTATCACAGTTTTCATTGCATTTTTCTCTGTAAAATGCTTAGACACAAATAATTTTTTCTTGGAAGATAAGGAAAGATGATTTGCTTGACACTTCAGCACCAGAATAATGCACTAGAGTCATATAAGAGCAAGTCTATACATTGAGGTTCCGTCAGGCATATTCAGCGTTGGCAGTTTTCATGGACATCAGGCAAACTGGGAAAGTATGGTCCTACAGAAAGTTTTATTCCATATCTACATGATGAGCTGTAGAAGTTTTTCTGGTCTAAACTTATGTGGGATATTGACCAAAAGAACTGGAGATATCCATAGTTTGAAATCTGCTTTTATTCCTGGACAACTGAAATATGGTTTTCTTTCTATTTTAGTAACTGTGCAAGTTGTTTTAAAATTTTTTACATTATTAAGTGAATTAAGAGGGTTTTGTATCAGAAAGTTAGAATTATAATTAATTAGAATTAGAATTCAGGAGTCTTTCTTGTAATTCCATAGCTAAAAGTTGTCTTTTGTGCTGAATAAAGTAAGACAAATTCCTACATCATACATGGTGAGGAAAACATAGTAAGAACATAAGGTCTGCTCTACTGTCTCAGAATAGCTCTCTCTAACCTGTATCCTGTCTCTAAGTACCACTCAGAGCAGATGGTTTGGAAAAGACTACAAGAAACAAAGCAGACATAATCTTCTCCCTCTCACACCTTCCTACTTCCTATCTCTCAGTATCTTAAAGAATCTCTGAGCTGGAGGATACCTAAGGATCACTGTGCTTATATGTCCTTTATAAATCCATCCAATTCCTTTTTAGGATCTTTTAAACTTCCCTCATTCCAGCTTCCTGGAGCAATGCAATCCACAGATCAGTTATGTGTTCTTTGGGGGTGGGGAAACACAAAACAAAAACATAGCAAAAAAACTTTTCTATGTCCTAGTCCACTAAATCTCCCATTTGCAAACAAGCTTTTCCAACCCCCTGATGACAGTGCCTGTCACCCACTGCACTTCTGCTAGTTCCACTACATGCTTTATGGGTTGAATGATCAGTACTATTCACTATACTTGAGATGTGATTGCACTATTGATGGCATAATGCTGTTTTCTCTTTTAGCCTCAATTTCTTTCCTGAGATTGCTAACATTCAGTTTGCTTTTGAATGCTGCTGGGCTTAAGCAAGTGTCTCGAAAATCTTTTCCCTAAGTGATAATAACTACTTTAGAGCCCAGCATTACATATGTATGTGTATGCACAGTTAGGGTTATTTTTCCCTATGTGCATTTCTTTGCATTTATGGAGATTAAAATTCATCTGCCATTTTATCACTCAGTATTATGAAATTGCTTTTCAAGTTCTCACAGGCAGCTTTAATTTGATTATCCAGAATAAGCTTTCAGAGTCTTTAATCAATACCTCAGAATTAGGAAGGTGATTTCAGAATCACAAGATCTTAAGAAGGAATCAGTGGCAATTTTTATTTACTGTCATTTTTCTTGATCCTTTAAGATGACTGTTTGCATACTTACATGCACCAGTAGATTGGACTAAAATCGTGCTAAAAAGCCACAAAGAGAGTTATAATACACACATCTTGTTTCTGAAATGGAGGCTTTAGGAATGGATGGTAACAGCATCTCAGTTTAATTAGCTGAATTTAATTACTCCACAGAAATGAAACCAGCTGGCCCAACTTACAGTAGAAAAGTGGGATATTAAAATCCAAAGCTGAACACCTTGATCTTTTTGTAGCTGTAGGCAGCTCCAAAGGGTGTTTCATCTCACCCTTGGCTTTTATGCTAAATCAAATGGATTTTCCTTCCCAGTCCTTTCCACCTCCGTCCTCCTGGGCAGCAGTAAAAGGAGTCAGTGGTGATAGATCATGAGCAAGAATGACACAGGGGTCTTTCAAGTAGTGGAGATGCTTCACACTTGAGTCTTGGCAAGCTCCAAGGAAAACTTTCCCATTTATAGGTCCTGAGGTGTCTAACCAGGGTGGGGATTGACAGAGAAATTGGTTTAGTGCAGGGTCTCCTTTAAAATTAGCCTGACACTGCAGCAACAGACATTACCTTCCTTTTCTTTTACAAGACACAACAAGCCTTTTACATTTGTTCTTTATCTTCAATCCTCTGCAACATCCTGATGATGCTGTGCTACTGAAGAGCTCTGAAGGAGGTGGTCAACAGGCAAATTTGTTAGGGAATAAGCTTCTGGCTTCACTTTGAGAATATTTTCTAGAATCAACTGGGTGTTATGTTCCTAGAGGCAAAACAGTTATGCTAAGATTACAAGTCTGGATTTAATACTGTGTTTGATGGTTTTAAGCATGGCAGGTAAATATATATATGTAATTTTTCTAATTCTTAAAAAAAAGTCTCCAGATATTATCTATTCATGTAAGAACTTTAAAGAACTTTTAATTAAATGTTGAGAATTTGGGGCTAAATTTAAGTTAACTTCATCCTTTATATGCTTTGAAATATGAAGCATGAATACTGTACTAATATTGAAATCATTAAACTGTTCTTCAAAGTTAAAAAATTTAAGAATTACAGGAAATAAACCTTGCAGCTTTAGAAATTTTTGCTACTGTGTTCTATTTCCTGAGCAAACTTAGACAGCACTGAGAAAAGGAAAAGAAAACTTTGTATTAAAGAAACTTTTTGAGACAGATTGCTAATGTTTAATTGCAACTTGGTGACCCAATACATGATTTGTTTTGACTTATTAGGATTATATAATACTCACAAATTCAGATTTGCTTGTGACATAAAAGCATCACAATTTAGCAAAACTCTCCTATAGCTTAGTAAACTGCAGGACACTGCATCTGGGAGTTTCTGAATAATTTATCTGAAGTAATGAGTATCATCATGTGATGCTGTATCAAAGGAACTGCTCAAGTGAAAGCCAGCTGGGTACAGCCGTTGTGTATCAAATAGTTCCTTGAGCTGTCTCTCTGGAAAAATTAAGAGAACATAATGAGCAAAATTAGAAAACCTGGGGAGCAGCCTCCATGGATACCTATTAGCAAGAAGTAATTTGATTAGTGTGAAATCTGTGAAAGTTCATTATTTACACAGTTTGCTAGTGTTGTAAGAGAAATACATGTCTACATGCACACATCCATTTATGCATCATGGACATAAAAATATATAAAGTATGAGATGAGTACTAGGTGTACTTATTTTCCTGTATCAGCTTTATGAAACACTAATAGAGTATTTATTTGCTCAGAGTCTGAAAAGAATTCGTTTAATGCCCAACAGAATCTTTTGGTTTGAGTTTCCCAAAAGGCTTTATATAGTCTCAATAAAAGTAAATGCTTCAAGAACAAGATCCAGGAGAGGCTGACAAAACACATTTTCTAAGGGAAAATGCACATCTCTGTTAAGTATTAGATTGATGCTTTTAAGAGGCATGTATATTTAAAGCGCCTTTTGTGCCCACTCTGCATGATGCTGACTAGGAATACAGAGCCCTGACACGCAGAACTGAGAGGGGACAGACCTGCAGAATTTTCAGCAGAGTCAATGGATGCTGCAGCTGGTCTGCATCTCTCAGGATAAAGTTCTGTTCTAAACATTTCAACTGCTTTTACTAGCTTGTCTCCTAGTAAATCTCATATCTGAATACTTTTAACAATAAAGTCATTTACAACACCATTTGGATCCACAGTTTAAGACCACAAAACCAATTTGGTGATGTATTTGTGTCAGTGGCTTTTGTAGCTGTGGCTAATTGGTTTTTTTTTCTCTACAGACATGACAGAAATACTGCTTCATGAGGTTGTCATTAAATTGGGAAAAAAGAGGCCATTGAATAGAGGCGTGAATAGAATGGCTTGTAAACTAAATTACAGTTGGGGATTCCCAAATGGCCAAGGGCACAGCCTGTCTGACCTTAGCAAAACTCTGCATTGCAGTGGGGAACTCCCTGAAGGATGCATTATCTTGTGATGTTGACCTTAAATCGAGATTTGTTGTTTGAAGGAAAAAAAAAAAGAGAAGCCTTTTATTTTCGGTAATGGATTTGAAGAGTGCAAATTCAAGTACCATCCAAAAAGAAAAAAAGTTTATAGCACTTCAGAGTGACAGACATATTTCTTTGACATATTTAGGTACATTTCTGTAATGTATGAAAGCAAGGAAAGTATTCTACTGAAGTACATTAAATGTATATATTGCAGCTTTATTCTATTATATGGAAATTTGAAAGTGGAGGACTGCAGAAGAATTCTCTAATATTATATACTAACATAAAGCAATGACATTCTTAAATGTTAAAAATAACCAGAAAATCCAGCCAAAGCTTTTGTTTCTTTACATGCAAAGATATTTTATAAAAGTATGTTTTTTAAAGTAATGATGCCCTTTGTCAGACATTGAGAATGACAAAGTGGAATCTTTAGTTACCCAATTCAAAGACCTACTGTTATCCTATTTAAATTCACTCTACTAAGAACATAATATAAACATGAAATGTGTATTGGAATGTTCTTATCTTCTATTGAATTTAGCTAGGCAGTACCTTTCACAAGGAATAAATATTAGTAAATTCCCTGTCCATAAATGCAAAAAAGGTCTATTGCACATATATGTACCGAGCTCTGTATCATCACAGTCAGCTTTTTTTGCAAGTTAATCAAGAAAGGTAAAATAAAAAACTTTGATTCATAAAAAGTAATTTACAATATTTACAGGCCGAATGAAGCATTTTATTCTTTTCTTTCTGCTTTATATGTTATAAAGGTTAACTGAGCCAAAATGAAAAGGACAAAACTGATTTCTTTTACAAAATTTAATCAAACCTACAGATTTTGGACCATTACATAGACATATATATTTGTAGCAAGGCTCACAGTATTATGATTTCATAGAATGTCATATTTATAATTATTATAGTTAAATTGATAAATCTGTGACAAGGAAACAAAGCTTTCATTCAGCATTGTGAATCTCATTCATTTAAACCTTTAACAGAGCTTACATCAGCTAGCCATGAGTAGCACATTCTGGCACCAAAACATTCAGGGTTATCCTCAAGTTCATTTCTGTAGTTACTAGTCAGCATAGATGGACAGGGCTCAATAAAGCCTTTTGAGAAAATACTTTAACAGAAGTATCAAACACATTGTTTTGAGAAATGCAAAGCACTCTTCCAGCTTCCCTTTTACAGAAGGTGAGATTGATAAATTGTTCTGCAACCCTCTATTGGTGAATGCTGTTTAATCTGCAGCAAACTACTATGGTGGTTGCTGTTTAGGGAGCCTTTGCCTATTTTGTTTTCCTTCTGAATCCCACAAGTATCATCTGATACCCCTCCTTTTGCTCTCCCTCACCTGGCAAGGCAAGGCAAAACAAAGGCAGAGTTTAGTCTGCAGAGTACTGGAATTACTAGTGTTAAATACTTTATCACCACTGGGCTGAAAATCGAGTTCTTTATTATCAATTGGAAAGCCATTCTTGGAGTTCCACTACAGTTAGCGCTGCACTACTTTCATTATAAAATCAATTTCCTGGAGATGCCTATCTCCATTGGCTTAATATATACCAGATTGAAAGTTGGCATAGAGGTGCTGGTGCTCTTCCAAGGTAGAAGTTCTGACTGCTGAAGAGGATGTGTAGTTAAAATAGGAAAAAGCAATAGATTTTCCATGTTTCAGAATGGTCGGTATTCTTGAAGCCTGAAGGACACGGCTCAGCTATTTTTGTACTTAAAAGTAAGTCCCAATTCCCACTTCAGCTGTATGGATGACAGCTCCCATTCCATCCTGGCTGTCTTTTGAGAAGTACCTCCTGATTAATCCCAGATGTCCTTCCTCTCTCACTTTTCAATTGTCCCTCAGTAGGTCTTTTCACAAGGATCTACTCTGTATTCCGATTTCAATAACCTTCTCTACACCAGTATTGAGGAGATGGAGGAGTAGAGCTCCTGATGGAATCTGTAGATGTGGGCTGCCTAGCTCGAGAGGGACCCAGGTTTCCCTGGAGTGATCAATTATTTTACACACTCACTGCAGTGCAAAAGGGAGATGCTGTGCCCAGCTCTAAACGGTCAGGTTTGTGTGCTGCCAGCGAGGCCATGCAGAGCTCGGCAGGCTGAGACACCCTGTGCTAAAAAACAGGTCACCTGTATCCTGCAGATTTCAGACTAGGAAATCCCTGGAGCAACTGAGAACAAAAAATTTATTCAACATAAAGAAGTTTACAGGAGCCCTTGCTTACACTCTGGCAATGTCACTGCAATCGTAAGGTTACAGGAACAACGAGGGCACTACATCATACTATTAATACATCTGAGTTTGGGCCATCTTAAGAGGATTTTGCAGCTTTAATAGTTTTATGTGCCTGCAGATACTCTTAGTCATGGATTTGTTAGGATACTTTTTCTCTTTAAGTCTTATTAGATATATCTTCAGGAACAGGGTTTAAACCTGTCCTTTTTGAGGTAATTTTACATGTATAAAAAGCCCAACTTTTCTTTCTCTTGACTAGAGGGCTACTTCAACTGTTAAACTGTTTATCAGCCTCATAAACCTTCCTTTCTAGTCATCCTATTTCCTTTTCCATCTCTCCTCCCCTCCCCACCCTTTAAGTGTTGTTAGCACATGCTAAAAAGCTATCAGACTGATAGCTCTGCAGATACCTGAACTGTCTTTATCAGACTTCAAAGATGTTATTAATTCAGGGGTAAGCAATGTCAGTCCTAAATCACAGGTTATCTGTCGTGGACTTTACCTAGGCCCCTATTAAGAGAAGGAAAATCTATACAACATGTTCTTTATCTTCCTCACTGGTGGCTGCTGAACTATTTGCAGATCGACCACTGATGATGAATTAGTAGGTAATAGGCATATGCTAATCTGCATAATGTCATTGTGTCAGAGGCTCTATGTTTGCTAGCACTTGGGCTGTTAACCACTTACAATCATACTTATTTAGCATTTGTACCACATAATACTCCAAATAAACACACAATAAATGCATCACTAAAAATGCAAAACTGAAGGCCTCAAATGCTGAGCTAATTAGAAAAATCCTAGACAGAAAAGAAAGGAAGGAAATGGTACTTTTTTTTTTTTTTTCGTAATTTCTTATCTTCTGTCCTAATTGCCTCTTTCTATAGCAGTTTAACCTTTACAAGTTTTTCTTTTGCCATGTATTTCAAACCCTGCCTAATTTCTCCTGGTTTTGAGTAACTCCTGCCTATTTGCTTTCTTGATTTTCCTTTTTATTCATTAAAACTCCCCTTTTCTGCTTCTGTGTCTTTTAGTTAGGTGTTTGCTTGTTGTCACTTTTTCTTTGGAGTTTATCCAAACTCTAAGCCCCTACTTCTGTAACCAGCCTTTGGGTTTCTGCAGGCAGGTGGCTCTGCCAAGGCACAAACCCATTGAAGTACAAGGTATTGGGGATGTCATTAGTCTGCCTTTTGTACTGTTGTCTGTAGGTAAATTGTTCTGTTCTCTCAGTGATTACTTTTTTCCCTGAATCCTGTTTTTCAAGTCAAGTACCTCATGCACAGGTTGTCTTCACCAGACAGACAGCTATAAAGCACTACTGTAGCAGAGGAGGCTGCATGCTCACAGTATTGAGCTTGTAGAGCTGACTTTCACTCAGTGGACTAAAGGAAAACCTGCAGTATAATTTTAGTACTGCTGGCTTCCAGTTCCATTGTTTTGAGAAAAATTGTTTGGTTTTAGGCTGTTTAGAACTAACAAAAACATTACCATCATTTATCAAGCTAACTGCTCTACTTTCACTATTATCACTCTCCAAGAAAAGAAAACCTACAATCTGTTTTTGCTTTTGTTCTATCAAGTGATATATTAATACACTAATACTGAAGATAATCCTTACCAGGTCCTTTTATTTGTTTAGAATGCTTCTTCAAAAACATCACTACAAAAAAGGTACATGTCAGTTTAGAAGTTTTAAATATCAGTTCGGGAATCCACCACCATTTTAGAAACTACTGTTCAGGTACTGAAGTCCAAAATAAAAGCTATCAGCCACAGAGCAGGTATTATTATATAAAATTAATAATATAAAATTAAACTTATAACTAGGCAATTGATATAAACATAAAATTAGAGGTTGGCAATTGGCAAAAGAGAATCATTTGTTTGGCTGTTATTTAATGACATGTCCAAAGTTATTAAGTTGATCATTTAGAAATTTCCTGTTATGATGTTAATAATGAAAGCAGTAATCTTTGTGAAAGTTTGCTGTGTGATCTAAGGGGGGGAAAAAAATCATGCCTGTCACGGTTTAGGGTCAGGGCGGCCCCACAGACCAATAACAGATGCGCTCTGTTAACCCCCCTCCCTCCCCACAGGGGAAGAGAAAGGGAATGAGGGAGAGAGACCTAGCTATTAGAAAAGGAAACTAGAACAGCTTTCATGAAAATGAAAATAATAAAAATGGAATATATGCCAATATTTACGAAACCAGTATTGAACCCAAGCCCCCTTATGGTAATTACATCACCATCACCACTGATGCTGTGGAGCAGGCACCAGGGAGTCCCAGACTGGACCCCACAGCAGACGGGAGCTGTGTTCAGGAGCTGGATTCTGGTACTGGATTCAGGAACTGACTGGGATTGAAGGCAGAACAGAGAGAGTCCTCCTTGGATGCTCCGAGGAACGAACCAAAAGAGGACCTGAGCCAAGCCAAGCTAAGCTGGCAAAGCAGTCCAAGAGGGGTGAAGAGCCAGGAGCCCCCAGAGAGAGAGACTCTCCAGATCGCTCCACTTTATACGGAATATGACGTATATGGGCTGGAATACCTTGTTGGTCAGTTTGGGGTCACCTGCCCTGTCCACTCCTTCCTGCAGGTGCTGCTTTTCACTTTCATGCACCCCCCAATGTGGTACACAAGATCCAGCAGTGGCCTTGGTTTGCACACCAATCCTCTAAACATGGGGTGTTGTCACTGCCAGCAGCAGACAGTCTGTGAAAACAGGCTGCTAACTTCAGACTGCAGTTAGAAGAACTGAGCTTAAAAGTAAAATCACTGAACAGAGTTAGTTCTGTTCGCTCTCAAACCAGGACATATATTTTCATTTTCAAGTTAGCATCTTGCATCACTTTGATTCTGTGAGCACTGTCATCTTTAACTGGGCATGTTTACTTTGGTGCCTAGTCCTATGCTAGTCCTAACCATCTAGTCCTACCTTGAGCTCATTTGTATCAGCAGTTTAAAATCTCTTAAGTGAACAACATCCTTGTAGTTGGAGGAACAGCCTGAGCCCACACTGTCTTCTGTGGTTGTAATTGCCAAATACATCTTGCGGCTATTGTCAGACACAGGTTTTGGGGAGACATAGCAGTAGAAAGCAGCTCCAAAATGTTTGTGGTACTGCAAATACCACTGTTTACCAATTTCAGTTTTGGAATTGTCACTTGGACTGTCACTTGGACTTGGGCTGCTCATTAAATGATCAGCTTTTAGTAGCCTCCTTTCAGATAAGAGGAGAACACTAACTGCAAATTTAGCTGAAGATAAAACCAGTCTAGTTTTATATTTTGGTATTGATATTTGACTTGTAAGTGGTTGCACAACCATTTTGCATGTTTCTACCACATTATTTTATTTAAGTGGATGAAAGACAGAGATAAGCAGCTTTGTAAGTTGCTATTCACCTATCCCTGGTGGTGCAATCAGTTCTATTGCCTGCTAAAGATGATGATAGTTAACTTGGTAAACTTTGCATCTGTATGGGGGGAGCTGTCACCCAGCAGAATCATGTCTGAAGCTGGTGCACAAACAAACATCAGACTGCACCTTGAGTTTCTGCTTAGCTCACCAGGAACACCCAGTGCTTTATTCTTTACAGAGTATCTAAAAATACAGCTCAGATTCTCTCTGAGTTGGGCAGAGTTTCACCTTCCCGAGGGAAAGGACTTCATCAGATAATTGAAAAAGGCATCCTGGCATAAGCAAAGAATTTTATTAGGTCTACAGACAGGGGATGTTCTGTCTGCTCTGACCTAGACTTGCAGTATAGACCTGTCCTTAAAACTTGTGACTGGGAAGTACCAGTCTTGGAAGACCAGGTCTTTTCTACCAGCTTCTTCTTTATCACAGTGAACACTAATTCAGTAATTTAGTGTTCATATGAATGCACATTACAATGCATAGTCAATCATTTTCAATTTAATAATTTAACATGTCATTTTTCCAGTTTGCCACTTGCAGCTGGCACTTTTGCAATACGTTTTATTTTTCAGACATGTTTTAGTGAATCACCAGATAGAGCAGCTGTGACAACTATCCATTAATTATGCCTCTGTGTTAAATTCTAATGAAAATATGACTTCCAAGGGAAATTCACCAATAGTGCCTAAGTAGTGGTAATTAAACTACCACTATCTGGTAGCTGAATTGGTGGTTGATCAAATATTTTTATAGGTATTCACATAGTTGTATTAACCTCAAATATTATTTATGATCAATTTGCCCTTGGGATTAGAATGAAGAAAAACAATGGAGGTTTTATGTCACAGTAGTAATAGTATTGGATATAATATTGGATAGTAAGAAGTGACTGATGTGCAAGATGAAACCGGCTATTCCACTTAATCTAGAACCAGAAAATGAAATCAGAATGCAGTAGAAAAATGCTTTCATAATTTTGTATCACAGCACTGAGTAGTCTCATGACTGTCCTTTCCCAGGTCCTCAGTAAGAGCAGATTTGCCTGAAAGTCGGATATGAGCACTTTGGGCACACCTTATTAACCTAAAGACCAGGCTCTCCCTGTCAGCTGAGGCTGGAGAGACCCTGCAAGCTGCAGCCTCCAGAGGAGGGCATAAATGAGAGGAGTTTAATGAGGCAGATACCTACACGAGGGATGGCTGGGTCTAGGAGGGAATTCCCAGGAAGATACATAAAAGCCCAATTCAGTAGGTTTCTATTCCAGGCTCATTCAAGAGTACACAGACTGAGGGTTATGCTGAGGAGGAAGACCTGTTTCATTGATTGCTAGGACTTTCTTATCATCCATTTATATGATTTTGACCTTTTTTTAAATGAAATGGAAACTGTTCAATTTTCTCATTGAAAATAGAGGCAAGTGCTGTCTGCAAGAGCCATAGACATACTGTTTCTGTCAGCTTTGTGATTTTTCTGACAGTTTTTTCTTTTTCTTGCTGATATACCAGAATGCTGACAGCTTTTATTCTTTGAACAAAGCCTAGCAAAGAAGTTTCTGTTGAAATGTGATTATTTCTTTCACTGACACAGATGGGGCATGTTCCCACTTGTGATTCTGTAGCTGTGCTCCCAGAACTGTTGCCCTTCACCTTGTTGGGTTTTTTTCAGACACCAGATATTTTCTAGGGCCTGGCAGCATTCCAGAGAAATAGTTGCTGTGCTCCCGCTGAAATGATCAGAAGTCCCACGTAACTCAGCTGCAGTGCATTCTAGGCATAGATTGTTGCTTACCAGAAATACTTGAATATTCCTTTACCTTGTATCCATTTTTTTCTCTATGGGGCATAAAAAATGAGCTTCACTGCAGTTACATTTAGAACACATTTCTCTTTAAATGCTATCTTTTCTTAGTGTCCAAAAATTCACATCTCTTCATTTCCTAGACTTTTGTTATTCCTACTGGAGGGAAAAGGTGGAATTAGTACTGCAGATTTATTGCCACCAAATTCATTACTTTCTAAGAAAGAATATGTCTACTACTTGCTTTCTTGGAAACATAGATGCTCAGTGATGGTTTTCAGTGTGCTTCAAATAGTATAAAACACTCAACATTCACCTCATTATACAGCACCCAAAACATCTCCTGTAAGTCAATTTTAAGCTATGAACAAAGAGAATAGCTATGAAGCTCACTCTTCCCCCCTAGCCCAACTGGATGTGCACGAGCCCATCTCTGCTCTGTGCTGTGAACTTGAATTTTTCATGGACTGACATGTTGTTTTTGCATGGGAAATAGCATCCATAGAGTTTTAGGCAGTCTAAATGGATCCTGCCTGCTTCCTATATGTAGTCTGCAAAGAAAGTCCTAAGACCAAAAATATGATGGTTTTCTCTCCCTGTCCCTTATCTCAGTAAAGATCAAGGAATCCTGATGGTAATACAATTGAAAAAAAAAAAAAAAAAAAGATAATGAATAAATCTAAATTAAGATAAAGTTCCTCATACACATGACTTGTAATTTCACCTCACTGTTAAGGAAAATGGGGTGGTGGAAAATGGGATGGAGTGATATATAAACAAAGATAGAGGGGCTTGTCCAAAGGAAGGAAGGGAATCTAGGTAAACAGAACACAGCAGCGGGAGCTGTGGCCTTGGTTTGGGAAATAGCCACGTGTATAAACAAGGAGGCATAAAACTTCCCTACAAAGAGCTGGTTGCAGGGAACTTTTTGAGACTGTTCTTGCTATGATGACTTCTAAAATGCTGGATGTTTAGTGGCAGATCAAAGCTAGGAAATTCAATGACAAAAAAATAAGCTTATAACTGAGCTGAAGTACCTCTCACCAGTAATCTCCAAACACCTGGGAAAAGGAATCATGACCATATCTTTTAACTCCTCTTTAAATAATGTCCCAATACACCCAAATGCTCACTTTGTGTGTGGAATATGTCGAGACTGTCTGAAATACATATGCAGTCTACTCCCTGAAAAATCATAACTGTAAAATTTCCCACATATATTTGCCCCTAACCTTGCTGCTAGCACCCTACAGGGAGTTACCCTGTTACTGAACAGTATGAACAATTCAAAGTTGACTTTTCAAGGAAGATGTGTACCTTTTTCCTCTGATCCTTGAGGGGTCATCAAGGACACTTGATCTAGATCATGTCAGTTATGCCAGCTTGTTCTAAATGACCTCTTAACCAGTTAGTACTTTATACTGCATAGTCACTCAACACTTAGAATGTCTCTAAGTTACTTCCATTAACGTTTGCCACCGTATGAAACGCAAACTTCGTTGAAACAATCTCCTTTCAGATAGAAACATGGGCATTAGAAGAATATGATTGTGTCTCATCCATGCCTATTATATAGCCACTAAATCATACCAAAATTAAAACTAAAAATGATCCAGACTATCACTGTAATGATTATACATGGTTAATAGACTTTCTTGCTACTAGATTTAGGTAAAAATTATGCTCATTCATAATGTAAACACTGAATAATTACAAGAAGTGTTTCTAAATGCTAGAACTGTCAATGCTTTTGAAATAAGGGAAATAGCATTACTCTTAAAATTAGTTTTCTCTGGTTTACCTCTCTTCCTGTATGTAAAGTATTAATCTAATCTTCTGTGTTGCTGCTGTTAAACTATGGATAGCATTTCCACATTTGGTTTTGTTAACATTAGAATACATGTTCCACAGGCTGTCTGCAGGTGATATATGTCCTTCTCTGCTGCAGTCTCAGAACCCCTAATCTAATCAAGTTGCTAGAGTCCTAGGGGAAAGGCCAGGATCCAGCAGTGCTAAGGAAGATGATGGACAGGAATTGTATAAAGGACAGTTTATTAGTTAAAAAGCTCTCTTGTCTTCTTTGGATTAACTGTTAATACTTTCTAAAATAAAATTTAGAGCAAAAACATTGAAGGACTTACTCCAGTTAAAAAAAAAAAACAAAAACAAAAACAAAAAAAAAACCAAAACAAAAAACAAACAAACAAACAAACAAACAAAAAACAACAACAAAAAAAAAAACAAAAACAAAAAAAAAAAAACCAAACCCCAAAAGTAGACTTTCCATTATGATTCTTCTAGTGCTCATTTTAGATTTGAAATTCAAAATCTGCACAGAGTCTGCAAAGTAGAATAAATGACTTTACCTTTGTAAGTTTTCTTTATATCAGTTCAAGAGTGTAGTGATTCAGACTAGTGAAGGACTATGAACATTGATGGCTGAACAATGAATGCTCAGAATTTTTTAGCAGCTTGACATATTCATCTTACTTTTTTTCTACAGAATCGCGTTGATGTGGAGAAGAAAATTTGATCTATATAGCAACCAGGCACTACTAATAATTCAACAACTAATATGATAGGGTTTTTTTAATCTATTGGGGGATTTTTTTATTTTTTTTTTTTAAATCAGCAATGCAAAGATCTTAACACAATAAAAGGGAAAAAATACTCAAAAAAATATACAAAAACATATATAGAACATTTATGTTTATGAATACCAAACAAAATATAAAGCTGTTTGTCCATTTGTTCAAGAAAATTTTTGGCTTGAATAAAATACAGGAAAAAAATATTTTCAGTTGTTTTTTGTTTTCAGGGTGCTGTTAAAAAATAGTTCTTTTATGTTTGCAAAACCAAGGCAATACACTGATCAGCTTATCTTTTGTTCCTGATTTTATCCTTAAAAATGCTGATTTATTCAAAATATATTATCATTTACCTTTTTCTGGGGTATTGAAAAGTAGTGGTTCTAACATTTTTATGTTTAATGGAAAATGGAATAATAAATTATTTTTCCGGTGAGCCTATTTAATTCGGTATGGAAGTTCAGTTTGTCGGATAGTGTTACAGTTCTGCTGTCCTGAGCTGTACAGAGAAAGCAGTAGCCTCTAGTTCTGACTGTTTGGATTTTCCCTCTGGAGCAAAACACCTTGGAATTTCAGTGAATATTGAGTAAGGAGATGTTGCCAGATGTTTAAATCACATTGTACATTCTTCTCTAAGCACTATACACACAATATTAGATACTGTAGCCCAAAACTATATATTTTCTAAAATTCTGCTTTGTGGACCTAGCTCTCCATGCCTAGGCATACAGGACATTTAATGGCCAATGCTTCTAGTTTACTTACCCATCACCACAAAGAGAAATCGTTTGGCATTTGTGTTCAGCATTAATAACACCTCTGTTTTATGAGGACATGGAAACCAGAAAGTTTTCCATCTGAACTGTTGCTTTGGATAGGCCTGAATGAATAGATTTTAAAGCACACACATCAGACTTCTTAGAGAATAATTCATTGCACTTAAGAAAATTGTATTTGTTAAAAACCCTAGAGGTATAATCTTCTTTGAGAAATAAATAAGTGGAAATGGAAGACAAATCCTATGTAGCTCTTCATTGTGATAGTTAATGATAGGTGGTATATCATACTGTCAATAACAGAGGAAAAAAACGCCAATATTTAAGGAAGTACATTACAAGCAACATGCTTTTCTGCTTTTGTGAACTTGCTGCATCATGTCCCGCAGTCTTTTTTAATACACTTCACAAAGGATAATGGTAATGTGTTGTCCGAACTTGTTATTTAAGAGACTAAAACCACAGATGAAAGAGCAAATAAAAATTACAATTTACACTGCCATATATGCCAAAGTTTCTTCATTATTAGTTAATACAATGACAAAATACAGCAATAGAAACCATCTTCACTAACAAAAAAATTAAATCCAGGTGGACAGTCATGCCCAAGGAAGCACCATCTGCCTCTTACCTTGGAGGAAATATTACTGATTTACTATTCCAATCAGTGAAAATTAAACCAAGAAAAATGCTTTGTGGAATTTTTGTTTAAATTGTAGTTAAAACTGGGATGAAGAAAAATAAGCATATTATGAAACACATCCACCTTAAATCAAAGTAATGTAAAGCTCTTTGGCTGTGCAACCTTAGGAATCTGCAACATGCCAGGTTGGGGTCTCCACTCTTGCCATATAAATACAGTCAGTGGAGGATTTCCAGTGTCAGTGCAGCAAGTGGTCCTCATCATTTGTTAGAGGACTCAGTGTTCAGGAGCTCCTGACTCAACTGCCCAGCTTAATAATAGGGATACTTTCTGCTGAAATTGTCAAAGAGATGTGAGACCGGCCTTTAAGAGTCCCATAGCATTTATTGCAAGGGTAGAGACACACCGATGTGCTCAAATCCCAGCCATTCCAGTGTATAGGCTGAAGTGGTAAGTGTGAAAGAGCTCTCTCTCTCTTATAGCACTTCAGTACTCCAGTTCCTCACTGAAAATTAGAATTTCTTCAGGACTGGCAGTGCAAAGAGTGGATAACTGACTGAGGGATGTCACCAGTTCCTTGTCTGTGTTTGGTCCTCATTCCTCTAGACTCCAAGGAGTGAATTTGAAACACCTGAGGAAAGCAATGTTCTGTCACGAGGATCCTCATTTGCCTTTCTGGACCTATTCCCACCCTCTTGTATATACCTTTCTCTCCCCAGACTGAAATATCGTTGGCTCAACTATACATCTGTGAGAAAGCTGCTTGTGTGTCAGGGGAAAACTGAATTCAGTCAGCCAGCTAGATGAGGTTTTTGGTAATGTTGTTTAGTGTTTTAACATTCTCTGCAACTTAGCCGCAGCAGGAGACTCTGTCAATGTACAGTAAACAAGAGCTGATTGATTTTGTAATCTCTTGAGGGAGGCCTGCCTTCACATTTGACTAAAGCTCTAATTTCTTTTGCTCTAGTAAATCTACTAGATATAGAACAAACAGCACTCTAGTACTTCATACATTTAAAAAAAGAAAATCCATTTCCATCTTCCAAATGACAGAATTGCAGGTGAGGAAGGTCAGCACAAGTTCCCAGTCATTCTGTAGCACCATGCTCTTGAAAAAGAGCATTTTGAGTTTTTTCTTTTTTAGAAGCAGCTGAGACGATTTCAGCATCAGCTCACTTGTGATAAGAACTGCACCCTCCTTAATGCATGAACTTTCCTTTTATACAACTTTACTTGTATAAATAGTGATAAATACTTTTTGTAAAATGGAAAAACAGGAGTGAAACAGTCTATAAGTATTAGTGAGTAATATAAAATCTGTGCTTTTACAATGAAGCTAATATTTCCATAAATTATTTTTGTGTGTGTTTAGAGCTTTCTTGTATACCTCTTGATACTTGTATACCTCTTGATACTTGTATACTGGTCTTGAGACCCGTAAAACAGCCTCCTATGGCATGTGCTGAGGGTTTAGAAAGAGAGATTAGTTAAGGGCTGAGGCTTTTGGACGTTCAACATTTTATCTTCCACTCTTGTTTCAGCACTGTGCACCTTACTGAAGTCTTAACTGCTTTTTGCAGTACTGTATTTTCCTATGTTCTGCAAATGTATTGTTTCCATTGGTTGTGGTGAGTTTAAAGAAAAATAGAAGTCTTCAAAAAACCTATAAAGAATAGCTTTTCAAAAATTATAATTCTAGAAAAGTATTTCAGTTTCATTTACACATGAAGGGAGATACCTTGTTTATTCCTAAGGAGAAAGAGCAGTCCCAGGAGTCGTGGCATTAGAGCTGAGCATCTGGGAGCTCCCAGCCCATTCCTGAGCCCACGGGCATGCCAGGCACCTGGGTGTATGCTGTGAGACGGCACACACCTTGGGAAGCTCTGGGTTGGTGGGAAGCCAGTTTTCATAAGCCAGTTTTCTTTAAATTCAATGGACTCTACCCCTTGGCAAAATTAAAAATTGTCCCTAAGCCTCCTTTTGTTCTCCAGGCTGCACCCTGGGCTCCCTGTGGTCTTTTTGCAATAAAATCCTAGTGTGGGTTTTGCACACCAGCAATCCCAAGAGTAGTTTCAGTTCCTGGTAGAATTCAGGCAGAATATGTTTCTCTGAAAGCTCACACTAAATTTATACAGCTCCTAAATTTACAATTGTGTCCAAGATAAATACTTTAAAATAGTAAAAGGGTCTTTTCAACATTAAACACCCAATGTAAGGAAACATTAAAAATTAGGCCGCATTACCAACTCTAGTCCAATACTTTTTGTGTGAATTGAGATGTGTGTTAATTGCAAGTTTTTATTAAAAAGAACTCCTGGTGTCATTTAATAGAGCAGATATCCAGCACATAAAATTTTAGGTTGAAAGGTTAAAGATTTATGAAAGCTTTAAGTAATTAAAGATGGTTTCAAAATGGGATGTATCAGCCATCTTAAGCCATCAATATCTGTGCTTTTCTCCATGCTATCATCTGTTCATCCCACCTCTTTACTCATAGTCTTCCTTAAAATTTTTTAGCCTGATCACTGAAGTTGAGATTTACCACGTTAAATTACACTAAAATACAAAGATTATTTTAACATGTCCAAGTTCTTTGGAAGAAAATGAAGTTTCTAACTGTTTTAGCATTTTGTCCTAAGTGCTAGCAAGTTTCACTCACTTTAATTGCAAGGAAATATGCTTGTCATGGAGAGCAGTGGCTAAATATTGCAAGGCATTTTGAAAGGAAGATCGTAGAGTTTACATTAAATGACAGCTAAGTTATGGTCAAAGGAAGTATTTTTCTTTAGCATTTAACAAAACTTTCACATCTGCAATTGTGTTGAAAGGTAATATTAAAATCTTTAAACTTCTAGTCAGCCTGTCAGAGATTCAAAGCACTCACTAAAATGGTGTACTAGTAATTGAGGTGCAGTCTCTCAGGTACTTTGTGTCCCATCTCTTTCTGATGCCATTGGGATGCACAAAGTTTTTCAAACATTTTACTGTGGTAAAATAGAAATGAGCTACTTCTGTGAGTACTTCTCTTTGTATGCCAGTTATTTCCATTTTCAGTCTTGCATGGGGAGAAATGGTAATATAAGGAAGCAAATGAAACATCCTAGGTGACAATGTATTCTGCGAGTAAAATAAAACCTTAATATATAAATATGTAATTGCAAAATATTTTTTTCTCATTTTGTAGTCAATGTCTGCTTCAAAACTGTAAAAGAAGTAAAAAAACAAAACAAACCAAACAATAAACAACATCAGGCAGCATTCGGTCCTTAATCTTCAGGTTTTACTCCTCCAGGCTGTCATTACTCGTTGATAGTCCATCTGATGTGAGCTGGACAACTTACATGATATTCTGAAATACTGATTTTGATAAGGCAAAATCAGTAACATTCACAAAATGCTCAGCAAATCTCTGGTATATTGGAAAGACAACGTTTATTTCTTCAGAACTTATTTTTCTGATCCCTAGAATTGAGGCTGCAGGATCCCAAGAGTGGCTGATTCCCTTCAGGGAGATGTTCATGTCAGCT
>JAAGNO010030394.1:0-28874 GCA_033439905.1 Ceryle rudis
GGGTGTGGGGAGAGTCTCGGGCCTGGGCAGACCGGGCTCTTTCCTGCGCAAGGTCCCTAGCGAGCCGCCCACGTGTCGGGTAAAGAGGAAGAAGCTTCCACGGGGGTTGAGTTCCGCGGCTCCTGCGCTTTGCACGCCGACAAAGGCTCATGGAAAAGAACCAGGCGCCTGCGTGGCAGGCCGGGATGGAGAGGCCTCTGCAGGGTTCCTGCTCCCCTGAAAGGCAAACCCCCTGTGTTGCCCAGCAGAGCTGTGTTTAAAATGAAGACTTCTAACTCTAAATGGGTGCACACGGAGAGGAAAAACCCGAAAGCAATTACTGTCCCATGTTCAGCTTTTATTATGTGAAGCAGTGCTAGGGGAACACTGCAAATAAGCGTTCCTGGAAGAAAATCCAGAGCAGCGTCTGCTGGGCGGCAATGTGAATACAGTTGCTGTTAAAACAACCGTTGGTTTAACAAGTTGTGACTCCAACACAAGGGTTTGTGGATCTGCTTGTCACGGGCTTTGCGAATAGAGAAAGGAAACAACGGCTTCCATCCGACAGCGGAAAGTCGTCCCTCAAACGGCATCTGTGCAGTTTGAACTTTGTTAGATCCTTACAGTAATTAGGGGGAGCAGAAGGAGCATTAATGTTGATTATCCAGTAAAGTGCCTTTTTTGGCCATGGAATTTCGGTCTCAACACGAGCAATGCTTCCAGGCATCCTGCAGCCCAACGAGTCCAATGCCTGGTTAGCAGCAGCAGGGATGCCCAGCCTAGGAAAAAGACATTGGGTGTTAAAATCAGACTTTTCCTGTTTTCACGCTCGTGGGGAGAGATTACGTCATAACTGATGGAGGGAGGAGACAATTTCTGAGAAATGCCTTGTTTTGAAGGGGGAATTACCAGCCTCTGTAAAAATAACAAATAATAAAAGAGCTTATGTTTGCAGCTCCTGTTGTGTAGTCTAAGCTGATTATGTTCAGACTGCTGCTAACAGGGAAAATTAATTCCCAGCCATGGATTCAGCGTAGCAAGTAGATTCACCTGTAAGTAAAAATGGCATTGCAGTAAGTGCAAAAGCAAGCAAAAAACCCCAAAGGCCCAGTTCAGCATCCTCCTCTTATGCTAGCGCTGCTAAAGCAGTTTTTTAGAGAGCAAGTTATCCCATAATCCTTACAAAAAAAAAAAAGCAAGATTACATCAAAGCGAGGCACAGCCTGAAAGTCTGACCCGTGAATGTCATCTGTTCAGAATACAGATCAGGAAACACATCCAGGGTGGTGGCTGAAAAATAATATGTTTATAAAAGAACCCAGTATGTTCAAAACAGCCTCTTTTATTCAGCAAAAGTAAACATCTTACTGGAATATTGTCAGGAAAGAGTTCTCTGCTTGAATGACTATCGCAGAACGGTGGGGGTTGGAAGGGACCTCTGAAGATCATCGAGTCCAACCCCCCTGTGTTGGAAGAACTCGAGTTTGCAGCTCTAACTGATACTTTATAAGGAGAAGGAATATAAATCCGCACCTTCTGCGGGAGACATGAACAGCTCTGGTCCGTTTTGTGGTTTAGAGGGTCTTGGTAGCTGTGGTTTTCATATGTATGATAATAGCTGAGTGGAAAAAAAGAAATCAGTGAACTGTTATTGGTTTGTACAAAAATTCTCAGGGGGAAGAGAGTCTTGAAATAACACAACACAACCACACCATTGATTCCACCCTCTGGTGCCTTGGAGAGTTTGCAAGGTTGAGTTGAAGATACATAAATTCCGAGACCCAGGCACACTTGGGCAAATATTTCACTTGTATGAAGTGTCTGGAACTTGGGACTTGGCATCAAAGGCCACGAACGAGTGCCAACTTACCCTTGCTTCTGCTTAGAATTAATTTTCCAGACAATACCTGCCCCCAGGAGAAGCAGGACTCCTGCAGCCGCGGCTCCTGAGAGAGAACAGTGCCTGTTATTCTCACGGTGTTTCAAGCACAGCAGCACAAAAGACGTAACGAGGCAGGTCTTCAAAGCAAGCAGAGGGAAACGGAGCCACTGAGGCCACTGTGTAAAGTTAAAAGTCTCTCTGAGCTGCTTACCTAGGCCAGCTGAACCAGACTTGTGTGACCCTGAAGGGAAGAGGGGAAAAAAAAACGGAAAATCAGCAAACTCTTCTGACCGAACGCGGTGTTTCTCCGCTGTAGTTAATCCCTTTCTCAACAAAGCTCTTACTGCGGACGCCAACAATACAGATTTCTTAAAACCCATAAACACTGGCGTGTTTCAGAGGCATTCGTGTGTTTCTGTTTGCTCTTTGCTTCATTCACGTTTCACTCACTCAGTTTACAGGCGGGTACAGGAGGGTCCCAGCTGAAGTCCTCTTGGCACTGAATCTGACTGATGCCTTCCAACACGTAACCCTCATCACATTCAAGAGTGATGTTAGTCCCAGAGCGATAAGTATTTCCTTTTATGGCCTTCTTAACACCCTGAACTTCTGGGAATACACATCTGATCTCTGAAATTAGAAGTAACCAAAACAAAAAAAAAGGGCATTTAACATAAAATACAACTGTGGGTTATATAAGACATGGTTCTTGTATTCTTTTTGAATGTAACCAGCAATTAATTCTTATTCCCCAGGGTACCACTGTGGCTACAGAAGGGGGTGGGTGTCTCACTCCCACGTTTGAATGTTTGTGCAGATCAGCTACTCCACACTGATACGGCAGATGGAAGATCGTTTGGAGCAGGAGTACCTTGCGAGAAGCTGCCAGAGAAAGAGATTTTGCTGATACTGGGCTACCAAAACATTGGAGAAGAAAGGTGCAGCAGGGAAGAATTCTGTGGCAGCTGTAGAACTAACTGCCTATAACCCACTTCTAGTCTGTAGAAGTCCCTCGCCCTCCAAAGGTGTCACCAGCCATATTATTTATCAGTAAATAATTTATCAATTACACTAAGCTACTTATACTGATTCCAATGAAGTGAGTTGTTTCAATTTAAGCATCTCATCACCTTTGGCAGTCCGTGCCCAAGAATTCTCACCCGAGGTTCTCAGTAGAGACCAAAGTGGTAATGTCAACATGTAACTCGTACCTTTTGGTTTATGTCTTTTTTTTTTTTTTTTAATATTTATTTTCACTTTCACACATAATAGTTACTAAGGACACTTCAAAAACCATGAGAATGTGCCGTGGCAGGGAGAATTTTTCTGAGAGGCTGCTTCCTTTATAGAGCCTCTGATTTATTTACATAAGCATTTGGTATGTTCTTTCCTCTCATTGTTATCCAAGCCTGTTGAGTCACCAAGGCGGGTGCAACTCCACCAAGGAAGCACCCAGTGTGGGTAATGTTTTATTCCAGTAAATTGAGTTTTCCCAGCAGGAACACCCACAGGAGGAATCTGTGACGTTCATAAAAATGGCCTTTAGTCAGCTTTGCCTGCTGACCGACCTTCACAGGGAGCTACAGACAAGTGCCAAGTTGCAGCTATAGAGGCTTTTTCCAGGAAGGGAATTGTCAGGCTCATGTGGAATCTACAGACTGTCCACCAGAGACAACTTCTCTGATACAATCACCTCCTTTCCTTCCTGACAGTGATAACTGGGGAGTGGGAGACACACTTGAAAGAGAGGGAAGGGAAAAAGTTACTACTATTCTACTAAAAGTAAAAAGCTTTTCATGGAGGAAGGTTTCAACTCAGCTGTAGCAACAAGAGCAGAGACAGAAAACACGCAAGAATTAAATCTGCCTTTTGGAATTGCCTCAGTTTTATCCATACCCTTCAGACCGTTAGCATGAGGTTCCCGTCCTGCTTCTTTACAACAACATCGTACCCTTCCCAGGGATAGCAAAGCATAAATAAATTCATAATTAGCAGATTAACGCTGCCTAGTGATGAAATAAAAGTGGTTCCCAAGCCAAATAAGGGGAAGGAAGACAGTGTTTTCTGCTGAAGATTCTACTGCTCAGATTTTGGCCCATCTATCTCTCTGAAGATTTAGTTTTTCCCCAAAGTAAAATGTGTCTGGCTGCCTGGCTGCCTGTTTCCTCAGCCCTCTTCTGGTTCTGCTACCACAAATCTCAAGCAGCATGAGCAAACTAAGCCCAAACACACCGTTGCACTGAGGAAGAGGCTGGCTCCAGGCCCCTGATGCCGTGCAGTTGATGGAAGGATTCCCCACCAGTGAATATCCAGGGTCACAGCTGTAGGATACAGATGCTCCATAGAAAAAACTGTCAGAGATGTTGCCTTTGAGCTTCCCATTGGTGATGTTTGGAGGATGGAGACACTTCACGACTGAAAAGTCAGGGAGAGACAAACAACAACGTTGACATGAGGATCCGGATGGACTGCACAAGAGCTCCCGTGTGAAAAGTGCAATGACTGCTGCGTTCCTCGTCAGCGTCAGCGGTGCTGGGAGGTGGCAGACACTTCACTCAGAAAGAGGAGAGGGAGAAAGTGAGAAGGTGATGTTCTGTTGTAAAAAAGGTGGTAATGAGAGTCAAAGAGTGCAATTACCCCTCTTCCCTGCAAATAGCAGGGCAGGTTGGGAGGAGGAGTTAGTGGTTAGTAAGTCTTGCCTCTTCTAATAGACCTACCTGGCTTCACTGTGGCATCAGGATGATGATAGCATCCTGCCACTCCATCTAGATACAGGATTAAGAGTTTAAAATACACGTTTGGTTGAGAAAATACAATGCACGAATTTACCTTCATTTTCCATCATCCTGCCTTTACATTTCCAGCAAAAATATCACTCTCCTCTCTGATAGTCAGTGTCCTGCCATGATGCTGCCAACTTCTTCACTTTCAGGAAAGGAAGCGAATGTGGATTATGGATTGCAACAAGCAGGGTGAGACAGGTGCAAGGCAGCCTTATACCTACAGCATCACCCAAACCCCGGCTAAACGCCTGTGTGAGAAGAGAGGTGTAAATAAAAGGAACAATTTCTGGCTTCTCCTTCAAGTAGCTGGAGCAAGGAGGAAAAATAAATCTAATTTGGGCTTCAATCAGCAAGTAAGAGCAGTTGGGGAGGAATCTGCCATGCTAACGAGTCAGAGACACTTACCCTGCTCACAGACTGGTACCGGTGGATTCCAGGTTCTGTTGGCTTGGCACTGGGCTGTGCGATGGCCTCTCAAGGTGAAGCCTTTATGGCACTTAAAGCTCACGGTATCTTTGTATGTGTAGCGATACTTAAGAACAGATACTCTCCCATTCTGGATCCGTGGGACTGGACATACCACCACTGAAAAATAAATGCAGTATCTCAAAGAGGGAGCTGTGTGTGCACTGTAACTGATGCAGACAGAAAGTCCATTCTTAACATGCCACTGCTCCAGGAAGTTTCACAGGTAGCACTTGGAGCCTCCCAGAAGAATAATTCCAAGAACTGAGGGGGTCTTAGGTCCTTTACATACCCTTGGCTTGCCACATTACTGTATAATAAACATAGTTTTGTGCCTATAAACAGAATAATGCAGATTACATTCCAATAAATATATCAAGGGGTGTAGAAATCTATAAGAGCTGTTAGTCATCCTCCTGACTGCTTTACTCTCCCAAGCTCTTGCCTCACAAGGGAATTCCTTCTGAGGGAAAGGCTCATTGCCATGATCAACCCCTGCAAAACAGCCCTGTGGTTTGGATAACACTGCAGCATTTGAAAGATCCCAGTTCAGTTTTACTCAATATCCTACTCTTTAACCTCAGGACACATTCCTTCCTTACTCTATTATTTATGTTTGTGAAACAAGAGGGACAGATCCCTACAGGCATCTCACAACTCTCCTGCCTGTGTAACCGGGAGAAATCAAGAGCTAGCATCTGCAAGATTTTTAGAAGAAACCAAGCAAGCAAGCAAAACAAAACAACCCTAGAGGAATATTATACTTAAAAGGTCTTATTCCTCAAGGTTCTATTTATTTTAAGGAAAAGCCACTTTTTAATTTTAAGGACTTTATTTGGCAATCCTGGGCCAGACCTAATGGTGACCTACTTACTCTGACAAATGGGAAGAACACCACTCCATGCTACATCTCGTCCCAGGATCTCACATCGCCTGTGAGACTGTCCAACCAGTTGGTGCCTGGAGTTACAGAGAAAGAAATGTTAGGAAATAGCTGATTTCCTTCTGTTTTCTCCTGATTCTGGCTGGTCACCGAGGTGTTTCGGTTGGTTTGACACATGGGAATGAAGAACGCCAAATTCCTTCATCCCAGATCCAAGAGAAGCAGCAGTAATCCCATATTACTTTGGATTAGATTGATCAGATGCTAGATCAGGACTCAGCCCCAAGTGATTTCCAAAGCTCTGGAGCCTCCTGGCAGCACACGCTCGCCTGCATTCAGCTCCTGCTGGGTGGCCATCTGAGGAGGCAGACAAACTCAAGTTTGCAAAGTAAGCAATTGAGCACGGGCAGGGAAAAATGAGAGAAGCTTCTCCCTTTCCTGGGCAGGCACCGATGGCATAACCAGAACCAAAACACAAATTGCAGCTTGCTGTGGGAGAACGGCCGCGCAGAGGAGTGGGCTCCGAGCCTTTGGAGCTCAGAAATGGAGGCCAGCAAAGGCAGCGTGGGACTCACCCTTCTTCACACTCGTGCCTCACGGTTGACCCAAAAAGAAGATCTGTCAGAACAACAACTCTGCCGTTGGCTGGCGTTTCTGGGTATTTACATTGCTTCCCTGGGAAAGAACAAGGCTGAGTTTAAACTCCTCTCTTGTGGTTTTGTAGTGCACTATGAGAAGGTATCCTAAGGATCTGTCCACGTTCAGACACCAATAACGATGTGATTTTTAGAAGGCCAATAGCTGCCCAAACTATGTGACTAGTGAAGCCATGTATCCATGTAATTAACCTTTTGTTTTGTTTTTAAAGAATCACTTTAAGAAACCCACAGAAGTAGCTTAGACAACTTTCAACAACCAACACCAAACTGATGGAGCTATTCACTTTTGCAGAACGCTTGCGCTTCAGACCACGTGTAGTTTTGGAGGCATGTCAGAGTTGGGGGTACTCTGGGGTGTCTCGCGTATCCCGGCCGGCAGCTGTATCGCACGGTGTCCCCGACAGAAAACTCCGTCAGGTTTCTGTGTTGGTTGGTTAGCACAGCAAAGGTCAAGTTTGGAGGTGCACCACAGCCACCTGCCAGGGAAGCAAACGCAGGGAGAAATTGGGATCAATGACACAGAGTTGGTTTAAAATTTATATTGAGGATGCAGATAAAAATTTACGAGTAAAACTGGAAACAAAAAAGGATTGCAAGACTCAAAATTATGGGAAGAGTAAGGGAAAGGATGAGTCCTACAGGCTTTCAGCAGCAGAAATTCCCAGGCTGTCCATAACTCCCATCTTGGACCCCCAGTGTACCTGCACACTGAGGAAGAGGGAGGCTCCAGTTTCCCAAGTCGGTGCAGTAAATCGAAGCCTCTCCCAGGAGGCTGTAGCCAGGGTCACAGCTGTAATTTACAACCGTCCCAGGAGTGAAAATTTCCAAGTCGTGGCTGCTGTGATTTCCTTTGTCAATATTTGGAGGTGGAGGACATTGCAGCACTGAAGAGAGAGGACAAAACACAGTGGAAAAAAAGGGCAGGGGCAGAGTAACATGCAGGAAGGACAGATGCTCACGCACAAAGCCACCACAGTGAACACAGCTCCCACGCATGCTGGAAGCACGCTTTGACCCACGGGGGTCACTGGATGTCAAGTTCCCTCACCCCACCCCAGTCCTGGGGGTGGTTTTCAGGTTTGCCTGTTCCAGGCTCAGCCAAGCACGGGACGCATGCTCGGCCAGCCAGGGTTGAGCCTGGAAGGAGCCAGCCCCACCTGCACAGAGTGGGTACGGGAGGCTCCAGTTCCCCGAGGCCGTGCACTGGACAGAGGGGTCTCCAAGGAGGGTGAAGCCGGGCTGGCAGCTGTAGCTCACGGACATGCCGCTGGTGAAGTTTGTCCCGAGCTCCGCGCTGTACGTGGCGTTGGCAATGACGGGAGGTGGAGGACAAGGCAGCACTAACAGAGCAGGAGCAGAAAACAACATTTTGGTGATTTTGGCCGATGTAGGAGCACATGTAACATGGCAAAAGACTGTCACACGTGATGTGAGCGAGGCAGAGAGCAGGACCTGAGGGTCCCTCAGCACAAGGATGGTCCTAAGCATCCTCCTTCTCAAGCCCCCTGTGCCCCACTCACCTGGCTCACAGGTGGGGACAGCGGGCACCCAGCGGCCACCGGGCTGGCACTTGGCTTCACGGCTGCCCTGCAGCACGTAGCCTGGGTGGCACTGGAAGGTGACATTGGCCCCAGGGTGGTACACAGCAGTCTGTCCTCCAGCCACATCTCCATTCTGGACACTGGGGCTCGTGCAGGTGATCACTGGCAGGGAAAAGCAGCAGAGCGTGTGCTGGGGAAGCATCCTCGGAGCTGGGGCTTCCCCCTTTGGTTTTGTGAGGTCAAAATTCTATGTAGGCTGTGCAACCACGATGGTCTCCCCTTTCATCATGGGTAACAGCATTCAGAGCTCACCTTCGCACCGGGGGTAAGGGATGCTCCAGGTTCCAGATGTCAGACAAGAAACTGTTGTTTTCCCAGTAAGGATGTACCCCTGGTCACAGTAGTACTTCACTGATGTTCCAGGGAAGAACGCTTTCACATTCTTGCTTTCATGCTGTCCATTTTTGATTTTCGGAGGGGAAGGGCACTGCAGCACTGCAAGGAGGGGAAAAAGTCATAACTGAGGAAGCACTGGTACCACAAACCCCCGCTGTAGTGTAAGGCAGCCTTTGAACTTCTTTCTTTCCCAGTAACTTTTCCCAGATAGGTAGGGCTGTCACTGTTTGGATTAAGTTTCCGTGCTACCCTCACTTATCTCCCAGCCTTCATGTTTTTTGAGCTTCCAGAAAGATCATTTCTCAGTATTTAGGCATCTACAGGGGTTATTTTCCATGTACAGCCCTGACAGTTTGCTGTGGCCTTTCAGTGGGTGTGAACAAGATCAGACAACCCCCTGGCTCTTTGCGGATTCATTGAGAGAGATGAAAGTCGTATGTAACAAGAGTCTGAATGAGGCTTATGAAGACAGGAAGATAGAGTCACTCATGTTTTACATTTCCAGTCCTGGAGAGCGGCCGCTTTACCTCCAAATGAGGTGGTTGCACTCACACGACCAGTTCAGAAGAAATGAGCTGCCACCCACCGCCTCATTTACACTTACTTTTTTCACAGACGGGGACAGGAGGGTCCCATGTGCCCCCAAACTGGCACTGAGACTCTTGAGAGCCCTTCAAGGCATAACCAAAATCACACTCAAAGATGACAATGTCCTCGAGTCTGTACATGGTCTCCAGCCCAGTTGTTTTTCCGTTCTCGATCTTTGGTCTTTTGCAGCCAGTTGCTGGAAGTAAAAAGCAAGAGGCACCACTGGGGATGTGGAGCCCATTCTGGGTGTGGAGGGACACTACCTGCTGCTGAACCTTGCCATCACTGGCATGGGCATGCCAACATTATTGACTCTTATTCTTACACAAAATATCATCATTCAACTGCTCCTGAGAGCCTGTCCTTAGCAGGGAGCAGAAAGGGAAATCCACAGAGGGAGATGGAGCTCCTCCTGCCTGTGGCATCTTTGGTCCCTGCCTCTCCCTGGAGGTTTGGTGAGCAGCAATTAGACCGAGAGCCAAGAAGGAAGAAAGAGCCCAGGGAAAGATAAAAGCAGCCAACACAAACACACCTTCACAGCGGGGCCGGGGCCGGCTCCACGTTCCCGTGGCAGTGCAGCTGATGGAGGCGTTGCCAACAAGGGAGTAGCCTTCCCTGCAGGTGTACTGCACGGCCGAGCCTGGAAGGTGGCTGTCCGAGGGCTGGCCGCTGTGCTCGCCATTGGCGATGCCTGGAGGGGGAGGACACTTCACCTCTGTGAAGGAGAAGAAGAGGAGAGTAAGAAATATGGACAGGGTGAGAAAGCAAAAATTTTTTAAATCCAACCTTCAAAAACCCAAGGAGGAAGACCATTAATTCCATTAACTCCTTTGAATACACATCTGTCATGGTAGTTGTCTTCTTGTCAGTGGGTGCAGCTCCCACCATAGCCACGGTCATTCCTTCTGCCACTCACAGCCAACCCTGGCCGGTGACCCTGGCGCACGGCAGAGCCCTACCTCCGCACTGCGGCGCTGGCCCGCTCCACACGCCCTGCTCCCCGTCCACCGTGGTGCAGAAGATGGAGGGCTCCCCAGACAGCGGGTGACCAGGCTCGCAGGTGTAGGTGACCACGTCCGCATAGAAGAAGGTTTTTGAGTCTCCACTGTGTGTCCCATGGGGGATGTCCGGGGGTGGATCGCAGACAATACCTGTGGGCATGTACAAGGTGGCTTTTCAGTGTCTGCAGGGGACGCACGCTCCCCAGAAAGGGAACTGATAGGGATTTAAAAGACACGTAGATGTGGTGCTTAGGGACCTGGGTTAGTGGTGGACTTGGCAGTGTTAGGTTTACAGTTGAACTCAAGGGCCTTAAAGGGTCTTAAAGAAGGGTCTTCCACTCTAACCAGTTCTATGATTCTATCTCAGTGGTGACACTCTCTGCGTACGATGGCCCCCGTTACCCAGAGACAAACCTTGTATGGAGAAAAATCACATGGGAAGGAAATTCTGTGCCCTCCTGCAAGTCACTTCCTTGCTGCCCATGTCTGGAGGTGGTGGTTCAATTCTTACCTCCCTTTCCATAACTATGGGTGACACATCCAGAGAAAGACTGGCCACACCATTCCTACACGTGACCAGTGACGAGTACTTACCCGGTAAGAGGGAGTTTAAAATATTGATTGTTTTCCCAGTTTGGGAAAATTATTAATGGTAAATTAATGGTATTAAATTATTATTTGGAAGAAATATTAATGGTCTTCCCAGTTTGGACCAGAATAAATAAAGGACCTTTGGAAACATTTTCAGAAGCATCCAAAACAAAATGAAAAGAAAAATGAAAGATTTTACATATACAGTGACTTGTGAAATCTTTTGCAATAAAATCTTTGTCTTGAAAGATGTGCTGCTTTATCTTTCAAGCCGTCTCCAAGGACCTCTTGTTGTGGACTACTTACGCTGGCAGATGGGAGCATCTCCACTCCACGAGACACGTGTGCCAGAGATCTCACATGTTCTCTGAGAGCCTCCAACCAACTTGTACCTGGAGTCACACAGAAGGATTTATTCGTTTACATGAAGAAACTCAATATTTATTTACAACCCTTGTCAGCAGCAGCCAACAAGTCTGATTTGGGAACCGGGTTCCTTCATGTAAAGCTGAAAATCTGCTTCACTCTCACTTGGCAGCTGAGCTCAGCTAGTCACAAGACTCACCCTTCGTCACAAGTGTAATTCACTTTGGACCCAAAGAGGAGGTCCGTCAGCACAACAGCTCTGCCGTTCTCTGGGTCCCCTGGGTTAGGACATTTTTTCCCTGGAAGGGAATTCCAGCCACCGTTAGCCCTCAGTGCTCCCTCACATCCCCACACAGAGAAAGCTAGAAAAATGTGAAGATCCAGCCAAGCCGGACACTTCAGGTTTTTTCAGCACTTGCAGGACATACTTTTACAGAACTCCAGCACCTCAGACCACGTCCGATTCCTGAGGCACGTGATGGTCGGTGGCATCCCCAGGTTGTGGGCGTACCCAGGCCGGCACATGTATTCCACCGTCCTCCCCACGGGAAAGACGCTCTGGTTCCGGTACTGCTCCTTCAGCTCAGCAAACACCAGCCTGGTGGGTGCATTGCAGCCAGCTACCAAGAAAAAGAAGTCAGCCCAGTTATTAAATGAGTCAAGAGAAGGCAGATTTGGGAGAGCAGAGGGAAGGTTGATGTTCAGAGCACTGTGTGAACACTTGCCTGGCTCGCAGACTGGCACGGGTGGCTCCCAGGTGTTATTTAGTTGGCATTGTACCACTTTGTGGCCACGTAGAACGTAGCCTGGCTCACACTCAAAGGCAACGGTGTCCTTGTGTGTGTAGGCAGTCCTAGGAGACACTATTCTCCCATTCTGGACCTGCGGGACAGGACATCTTGCCTCTGGAAAAGAAGTGCAGGTCCTCAAAACAGGCACTTAGCAGAGCTCTGTAGCTGCAAAGCTGCTTTTAAGATAAAAGTCTGAAAATAATCCCAGAATCCCAGCATGGTGGGGGTTGGAAGGGCCCTCTGGAGATGTTCTCTTGCCACCCCCCTGCTCCATCCAGCAGGGTCACCCAGAGCAGGGGGCCCAGCAGCGCAGGGTCCAGGCGGGTTGGGAATCTCTCTAGAGGAGACGACTCCACAACCTCTCTGGGCAGCCTGGACCAGGCTCTGACACCCTCATAGTAAAGAAGCTTTTTCCTTATGTTCAGACAGAATAATTTTCCCACAGATAAGATACCACCTGCATCCAGCAATGTCAAACACTGGGAGAGAGACCGAAGCTGAAAGGTGAGGCTGGGGATGCTGGAGGCAGTGGGGTGATCCTCCAGCCCCCTCCCCTCCACCTGGCCTCAGCTGCAGATCACTCAGGCAAGAAGTGCAGCTCTCTGTAGCTTTCTTAGTCTTTGTGAATATGAAGCAGGAGGGCCAGGAGGACTGCACCCCAGGATTTGCCCGTGCGCAAGCAGCCCTACCTCCGCACTGCGGCGGGGGCCCACTCCACACGCCGTTGGTCCCGTCCCGGGTGGTGCAGTGGATGGAGGGCTCTCCGTGGAGCGGGTACCCGGGGTTGCAGGTGTATGTTACAGACACTCCAAAGTAGAATTCATCCAGCTGCCTGCCCGTGTGCTGCCCGTTGGGAATGTCTGGAGGTGGCTCACAAGGGATACCTGCAGAGGTGCAGAACGGGGCTTCTAAATTCAACAGCAGTACCAAAGTACTTGGAATCCCTCAGTCTGTGGAGCATAAACACTTGTCCTAGAGATGGAGTAACTGCTATGAAATGACCTTCTGGGTCAGGCCTTGTAGGCAGTTGGGTCCCATCTCCCTGGCCAGCAATTTCTATTGACAGTTAGAAAGCAGACCAGTAAGACAAACCTCTGTAGAGGAAACACCCGCATGCTTTATCTTTTCTACTCTTTAAGAAATACAAAAAGCAAAATCTTATTTGCATCGCCTGTGTAAAATCCTGGGTTTAACATCCAAACTTCCTGGTGTTTTTCATGCCCACAGAGAAGAGAAATTCCCCATGAAAGCTTTGTTTGGAAAGATTTGGCAATCTCTGCTGGAAAATACTGACCGAATCCGTGCAGACCCCTGGAGCTGTAAGTTACTTACGCTGACAAATGGGAACGTCGCCACTCCATGCAACACGTCCACCAGAAACCTCACATCGTCTGCTGGATTGTCCAACTAACCTGTGCCTGGTGTTGAAAGGATTGAACATTCACCCCAAGTCATTTCAGGTTGAATTACTGCCCCCTCCTAACCCTCTCGGATGGTGTGATCAGCCCTGCTGACAGTAAAAGTTCCTTTCCTGGCTCTGCCTGACCGATTTCACAGTGTATACATGTACATAAAATATAGCAAACACCTTATGTGCCATAGAGGTACAGAACTCTATACAGTGCCTTCTGCATAGAATCCATTTATTGGGAGTGAATCAATAGGAGAAAACAAAAGGGACACTCACCTAATACAACTCTCCTTGCTGTTGTAAGCAGTAGCCAAAGCCAGGACTTACCCTTCCTCACAGCCGTAGAGCACTGTTGACCCAAACAGGAGATCTGTTATGGAAACAATTTTCCCATTCACAGGTTCACCAGGATGATTGCATTTTTTCCCTGGGGGGAAGAAAAAAACCCCTTATTTTAGGCTCCTGCCTGTCTATGCCACGGCACAACAGACGCAACTATTACTCCCCATTTCCAGTTACCCCCAAAATGGGTTTCGAATAAAGTTACATGGCTTTACTAGTCACATACTATTTGAACACCAGAAGAATGTGAAGGTTTTGGCAGCATGGACAGACCCTAGCACCTATCCCTTCTTGAACAACGGACACCAAATCAAGGAGCTATTCACTTTTACAGAATTCTAGTGCTTCTGACCACACTCCGCTCTCAAGACATGTCATAGTAGGTGACATTCCTGGGTGTTTGGCATATCCAGGTCGGCAAGTGTATTGCACAGTCTTCCCAACAGAAAAATCAATCTCATTTTTATGCTCCTCGTTTAGCTCAGCAAAGGGTAACCTTGGAGGAGCAGCACAACCACCTATTGAGAAAGAAAACAGACGTGAGGATCAGGCAGGACAGGCATGGTGGGTGCAGGCACAGAAAGAACATGGTTATGGTTTGCCTCGCAGAAATATTATTTTACTTGTTAATACAGGCATCATTAAACAAAGACAATGTATTTTTCCAAAGGATTCCAGAGGATCAGGTTCTTATTCCCAGGATATACTTAAATCTTCCACTCACAGGATTTAACCACATTTTTTTAATGGAGTTAGAGGACATAAATTAATGATGTACCCCAAGGCAGTTGCGTCACGATTTACCTGAAAGCTCAGGCCTGTTTGAGAACTTCTGGTCATGGTACAGTCTGTCACAGACGGGACCAGGGGGGTGCCAGCTGCCGTCCTCCTGGCAGAAGATTTTAGCACTGCCTTGCAGGCTGTAACCCTCGTGACACTGAAATGTCAACGTTTGTCCAGGTGCAGAGATAAGTCCTTGACCATCAACTTGCCTTCCATTCTCTATAGCTGGATTTATGCAGACAGTCACTGGAAATGATGATATATAGAAGTGATGTGCAAATGGTGTTGCAACAAACCCAAAAACTCACAGGCTGTTAATACTGTGACAACAAAACCTCCGTGACATCTGCACAAACCTCCCCAGCCCCATCTTCACAACAGAAGGGCTTGAAACTCATTTATACCATGCAACAATTTACATGGGATCAGCCTTCTCTGAGGACCTGGTTGCAATGGCCAGGGGCTCCCCCGTGCTCAGAGCCACACTCAGAGCATCTCGCTCGCGGGGCCAGATCACAGACGCACCTTCGCAGCGAGGGCCGGGCTGGCTCCAGTTCCCTGATGCTCTGCAGAACACTTCAGCGTTTCCAACCAGGTAGTAGCCGGGATCACAGGTGTATGTTACAGACATTCCCATGGTAAAAAATGGTTTGCCCTGGCCATTGTGATTGCCATTGTGGACCCGTGGAGGCATGGGGCACGGCCGGACTGCAGCAGGGAGACAGAAAGTCCTACCTCAGCGAGAGAACAGCGTGCAAGGGGAAGGGAGGTGGTGGGATGCTGGGCTGAAGCCCATTGCAGGACCGGCTCTGCCTGCACACGCTGTTCCGGGCAGGGCAGAGGGAACTCACACTCACCCCTCTCACAGCTGAGCACCGGTGGGTCCCATCTGCCCCCCGGCTGGCACCGAGCCTCGTAAGTGTCCTCTGCAGTGTAACCAGCATTGCAGTCAAAGTGAAGAGTCTCTCCAGCTTTGTAGGTGCTTTTCAGCCCATGGGCCTTCCCATTCTGCACCTCGGGTATCTCACAGCCGATTGCTGCAGGGAAGATGTAGAGCAGCCTTTAAACATCAGTGCATGGACCAGATGCTGCGCACACAGCCCCCTTTCTTCACATCCCAGCTGTAAACCTGTCTGCCTTGTTCCTACAGGACCTCCAGCATCCTTTCCACCAGCCCCACCCCTAGCAGTGAGGCAGCCACCCACCTTCGCAGCGGGGCAGGGTCCTGCTCCACAGCCCACTCTCCATGCAGTAGATGGACATGTTCCCAACCAGCTGGTAGCCATCCTTGCAGCTGTAGTACACGGTCACTCCCCGGGAAAACTTCTCCCAGGACAGTCCACTGTGCAGTCCATTAGCAATTTTTGGCGGCCGAGGACACATCACCTCTGGAGAGGGAGGGGAAAAGCCCATGAGAGCTTATTCTTTACATACTATATAATTGTATAATTGATTAAATGGGAATTGAATCCCTCAATCAAAGGCTCAGTGCAGCGCCCAGGGGCTCCCCCGTGCTCAGAGCCACACTCAGAGCATCTCGCTCGCGGGGCCAGATCACAGATGCACCTTCGCATCGAGGGCCGGGCTGGCTCCAGTTCCCTGATGCTCTGCAGAACACTTTAGCGTTTCCAACCAGGTAGTAGCCGGGATCGCAGGTGTATGTTACAGACATTCCCATGGTAAAATCTGCTTTGCCCTGGCCGTTGTGATTTCCGTTGCTGACCTCCGGAGGCATGGGGCATGGCCGGACTGCAGCAGGGAGACAGAAAGTCCTACCTCAGCGAGAGAACAGCGTGCAAGGGGAAGGGAGGTGGTGGGATGCTGGGCTGAAGCCCATTGCAGGACCGGCTCTGCCTGCACACGCTGTTCCGGGCAGGGCAGAGGGAACTCACACTCACCCCTCTCACAGCTGAGCACCGGTGGGTCCCATCTGCCCCCCGGCTGGCACCGAGCCTCGTAAGTGTCCTCTGCAGTGTAACCAGCATTGCAGTCAAAGTGAAGAGTCTCTCCAGCTTTGTAGGTGCTCTGTGGCATGAAGACCTTCCCATTCTGCACTTCGGGTATCTTACATCCTTTTGCTGTGGAGAACATGGACAGAAACCTTTAAACTTCAATGTGTGGGCCAGATCCTGCACACACAGCCCCCTCCCTTCTCATCACTTCTATAAGCTTGTCTGCCTTGTTCCTACAGGACCTCCAGCATCCTTTCCGCCAGCCACACCCCTAGCAGTGAAGCACCCACCCACCTTCACAGCGGGGCAGGGGCCTGCTCCACAGCCCACTCTCCATGCATTTGACAGACACGTTCCCAACCAGCTGGTAGCCATCCTTGCAGCTGTAGTACACGGTCACTCCCTGGGAAAACTTGCCCAGGGTCTGTCGCCTGTGCAAACTGTTGGCGATTTTTGGTGGCTGAGGACACATCACCTCTGGAGAGGGAAAAAAAAAATTGCCCTGCGAGTCAGCTCTTTGTCATTTATGTGCTACCGGCACTGATTGAGCAATATCAGGGTAACATCCTGAATTCTGCTCGTGCATTGTTCCATTTGCTGGACCCAAGTATAATTAACAAAAGGTGCAGCAGCACTAAGATTACAGTCACGTTGTGGCCAGAGGAAATTACTACTAATGATGACAGTCCCGACAGGAGAACTCACAGGCACATGATGGGATTTAGCAGAAGATGCACATGGACAGGGAAGCAGCAAGAGCAGCAAGAAGCTGTGATTACTACCCCTTCTTACCTACTTAATTCCATGCTGGGGAGGTTACAGCCTCCTGCTGCACAGCAGCTCAGCCCCAGGCTTATCCTCTCCCCATCCCTCTTGGAGCCCAAGGCTGCAGCCATCCCCGTGTCCCAGCCCAGCTCATTTCTTCTGAGCTGTTTCTGAGACCCAAGCAAGCAGCACTTTGGTTTGAGATGAGGAGCGAGGAGGACAGATGCACCCGGCTTTGCTTTCCCACCATGTTCGAGAGGACACAAGAGGGAGCTTTGTCACCCCACGCTGGGACACTTGCCCTTTTTGCACACTGGCAGAGGTGGCCTCCACTGGAAGTCAGCTCCACATGTGCTCGTGCGGGAGCCCTGCAAGGTGTACCCTGTGTTGCACACGAATCTCACGATGTCCCCAGCCCCGTAGGAATAGCGACTACCGGATACTCTCCTCCCATTCCAGATGCGTGGGAACGGGCACTGGGCACCTGGAAAAGGGAGAGAAATAAAACGTTGTTAATCTGCACAGCTCTCAAACTGGTCCTGCCTGAGATGGCTGCTGTGGGGCACCTTGGGCTACCTGGAAGCTTTCATGCCCTGTGAGCTTCAAGCCAAACAGCACAGTCTGGGTTGCTGTTTTACTCTCCTGCCTCATCCCAATGCCTTTCTGTTTATCACAGCAAGTTTCAACTTGACGGAGCTCAGACGCAATCTGTTCCTGGAACGCGATCTGTGTCTCGCTGCTGTAAGATGCCCTATCCCATAACCAGTTTTACTTTGGCAGTTTAACACGTAGGTCGAGCCTCATGTTAGGGGAAGCTGGGCAGATTGTGAAAGACTGTCCACAGCCTCCCCTAGCGAGGTTATAACTCCCTTTGCCCTGGCCACTGAAGGGCACAGCGTGGCCCCAGTACCAGCCCAGAGGGTTTTTCGGTAGCGGAGGAGCTCAGAGGCTCTGTGGTGCTCAGGGTCTGGTGTGCCAGGTCCACCTAGGACTAGCACAGGGCTCCTATCTATCTCTGCAAGGAAAACCAAAAGGATCAGCAAGGAGAGGAGCAGACGTGAGGAAGAGGAGAGCAGTGGAAGGCAGGCCCCAGAGGCGCAGGTCTGCCGGTCTCCCTTACCTTGAGCCCCAGCCACAGTGGCCAGGAGCAAAGCGGAGCTGCCCAGGAGGTGGAGGGCGAAGGCGAGCTCCATGCTCCGGTCCCTGGCGCAGACTGTGGCTCCTGGGGGGCTGCAGAAAGATATGGGTGCCCTAGTTCCCCCTGCCACCCCCCCATGCAGAAGGAGCTGCAGCTGTGGGGTTTCCCAGGGCCACGGGACAGGAACCTGTGGGCTTCCTGGGACAGGGCGGGCACAGCCACCACCCACCAGGGAGGCTGCATGTCCCACATGCTGCTTCTGCTGCTATTTTTGGCAGGGGAGGGTGTGCCCCTGGTACCCAGGGGCATCTGTGAAAGAAGGGTGGCTGCAGGCACAGAGGTGCTGGCAGCTAAACTGTGCCCTTGGTGAAGGCCATCCTTGGTTAGGGGAAGCAGCCCAGGCTCTGCCCCAAGTGCCCAGGCGGTGACAGCAGCCCTTCCCAGGAACCTGCTGAAGGGGCACAGGAAGGGCAGAGTGGGGCATTCCCTCCTCCCACACCTGTGGGATGGGTGGCAGCTGGTGACACATCTGTCCCTCAGAGTCATGGGTGCTTGGGCCGGGAGGTGCAGCACACAGCCCAGCCCCACCATGGACCCGAATCCTTCTGACCTGACTCCAGCTGCTCTGGGACTCAGCCAAGCAGCACGGACTCATCCAGCCAGTCCTCCCCGCTGGCTGGAAGAATAAAAATCCACAGATGGGACCTTTTGATGTAGGAGCAGCCACAGCCACCTCCAGCTCCCCACCCCCCGTAGCGGAGGATGCTTTCCGAGCCTAAACCAAGCAGCAAGACGGGCATTACTCAAGTCTTCTCATCCCTTTTATTGAAAAAGAGCTTCCAATTATTTACACAGTCCAACATTCATACTTCAGAATTGCACTTGTTTGATTAGACTCAGATTGCAAAATCCATTTATGTACAACTCAGTTACAGAGACAGTAGATAAGCCTTTCATTTACCTTCAACAGTAAATTTTGGTGACCATGCCCGTAAGCTACATCACAGCTTTCACAGTTCCTTCCCTCTAGTTCCAGGGAGTTCATTTCAAGCTGATCCCCAAATCAAGTGTTAAATCATTTGGAAAAACCACTCCAGACTATGCAGTGGGAACAATTGTGCTGGGATTAAAATAACAAAACAAAACACAACATTAAGCTACGAAGCTCTACATTGGTTTTGTTCATCTCGTGACTCACGTGGCTTATGGTAAGAGGTATATAAAAAGAACCAACAATCTGCAAGTGCTTGTTCTGCACGACTGGCTTCTGAAAACAGGATCTCACAGTGCCCCAGCAACAGCAGAACAGGACAGCTGGGAAGGGAGAACTTTGTGGGTCTGTTTAGAACCAAACTAACGTGTTGATGGAAATGGCTGTTGGTGTTTTTTCCCCTCTAATTAGATGCATGATCCTGTTAACAGGAAAGCTCTGGTGAAAATGCAGAAACAAAAAGTATGTAGTAGACACATCTCAAATACTTCCCGTTCCCAACTGCGCATCACAAGGAGCTCAGACAGGTCATTTACCCCTGTGTCAGACAAAATTCCAAACCTCAAAAACCTGCTTTACCAGCAGCTAAAAGTTCAGTGTCTCAAGCTGGATTCAGGCTTAATGATTTTAAATCCCATCACAGTTTTGTTTGCCTTATAAACAGGATTCCCAAGGAAGCTTCAAATCTTTCCTTCATTTTACAAGACGCTACGTACCTCTTTGACTTACTAAGTGATGATTTAGCAAGGCTGAGTTAAAACCAGGAAAGGACACCAATGTCCCAGCGTGGGCTTTGTACCAGCTAAACAAATCAAGTGCCCTTTTGCCTGGGTCTTTGGTTTAGACAATGCGAGTGAGGTCCCATCACCTGAGCTGTCCTCGTGGCCCTGACAGAGCCCAACTCGCTCTGGGGACAACACATTTCCTCACTCACCTCTGTCCAACCCTGGCAAACCATCCTCAACCCCACCACCAGCTAGGTCAGGCTAGACAGGATGAAAGCAAAGCGCACAGAAGATGTGGGGTTTGCGTCTCATTCCCTGCGGAGGAGCAAATTAAGGCTTTGGCTCAATATGCATCCGCACCTACTGTGGGTGCAGCAGCAGAGCAGCACTCGCCCCATGCAGCCGCCCGCCAGCCCTGCCGCGAGCACAGCCAGAAGCCAAAGCCCTGCTCTTCCTCCCTAGCATCACAGCAGCCCTGAGGTGTCCTGGTGCTGGCCTGGTAGCCAGCCGCCCCGCGGCGAGAGCCATCGTGGTCAGGGTGCACAGCACCACCTGAAAAAGCCTTTTAAGTGCAAATTCAGACAGCGATGCCCTGCGTCAGGGTCGTCCCAGGCAGGCGGCATTTGAGCAGAAAGTGAAAAGGTTCACAAGCAACAACTTTCTGATGTTTGGTGGCATCTGCCAAGACACCTGCAAGTTCTGCATTTGGCACGGACAGCACCTGCCCGCGGACAAGCTCCGCTGCCCACGAGCACCCACCCGGCTGGGGTCCTCCTGGGACTTTCAGCTCACCAAAGGTTTCAGCACTTCGAGAGAAGCGTTGAGTCACAGCAGAGACAGGAAGGGTGTTTCTGCAAGGTAGTCACAGAAAAGCCTCTGTAGTGCCAGGGCAGAAACCTTCAGCGGAAGCTTGAAACTAATTTTAGGACATACAGGAAAAAATCAGAACAGTAATTCTTTGTAATAAGGCATTTAAATATTTTCTTTTGTCTGGTAAAATGCCTGATCTGCAGGCACTGCTGTTTGCACAATGCTTCAGGTAACGGCTACAACTAAGCTTTTGTATGAACATTTTCAGTGCTTTCAGTACTCGCAGGTAATGCCCCACTTACGCATCTTATTTGTAGTAAACAATTTTGTGAATTCATTTCACTCACATGAAGACATTCACAGTTAATTCTCTCAGCAGCAGCAGCACTTTCCAGCTCAGGACACTTAAGAAACCCCTAAATCCTGATCAGCACCAGGCACATGACCTTGGTGGGGCTGAGAAACCAAACCTGCGGTGGTTCCCGAAGGGCAGGATTTTCTTGAGCCTATTCTCTTGCAGTGTGAAGGTCTTTGGCATCAGAGCAGCTAAACACAGAGATAACTGCGCTTGGTTTCTGAACAGTGTCCTGAGCTGGTTGGCAGAGACCTCCCAGCCCATCCCAGCCCCGTGCACGAGCTGCAGTGTCCAAGTCAATGTGCAGCTGCTGCAGCCAGTGGTGCGAGTGCTTCCTGGGATGCAGCCGAGAGCATCCGGGCTTTCTCATCCAAGGTCTGTTGGTTGCTTCAGGGCAAATTTCAGAGGAGGGAAAGCAGAGCACTGGGAGCAGTGTCATCAAATCCAACGTGTCTATAGGTGCCTTTCCAGTGTGCCCATTCCCTAATCTAGATGTTCATAATCAGCATCGCCAGGAGGAGGGGGAAGATTCCTACAAGAGACAAATAAGAAGCTTCAATTTTCCCTCCAAACATATTCAACCGTTTCCAAAATACTCGTATCTTTTCCCTCCCTGGTCCGCTTCACCTCCTCCCTCCCTCCCTTTTCCCAGCATGATCTTAAAGCAGCAACAATATAAATATGACAACATACTGCAGCAGAAGGCCTTTAAGCCTATTTTAAGCAGAACAGACAGGAGACAATAACACAGAGACAGGCAAGAGCACGATACAGGGCTTCAGGAATCTGCATTACTTACCAGCAACGATGAGGTTTGCTCCACCTGGAAACAAAGCGAGACAAAACATGAAACTGCACCCGTTCAGCACGGGAATTCCTCAAACTACACAACATCCATTATCTCACTTCAGAGCCCATGCACGTGGAAGGCAATTCAAGCCACGCACGGAACGGGACCCCTGCACAGCCCAACTCCACAGGTCCTTATGTGTTAAAACCCAGATGTATTTACCAGGATTCATTTCCTCTGGCCTGCGTATCCACCCTGCAACCTAATCAGGCTCTTTTGGCACTATATTTTAACTGAAGCTGTGTCAGGAAGCATTGGAGGCTTACTCCTTAGCAGAATTAACCACAAAAGAAGGGAAAAAATAGCCACTTTGAAGAGAGACAGGAGGCAGCCAGACAGACACAGGAGATAGTCACCTCTGCATTTAGGAGCGGGCTTGGTCCAGACTCCCTGGTATTGATCTCCTGCAACACACTGCAGACGGGCCTCTCCAGCAAGGGTGAAGCCATCCTTGCATTTATAAACTACAACGGAACCGTGGATGAAGTCTGTGCCCTTTGTGCCATTGTGCATCCCGTTGTCAATGGTGGGGGGCTCTTTGCAGAGAACATCGGGGAGCTGTCCCACAGGAGGGACATCATCACCTTTGCATTCAGGAGTAGGCTTGCTCCAGACTCCATGGTATTGATCATCTACTTCACAGCGAACAGAGGCTGCTCCAGCAAGGGTGAAGCCATCCTTGCATTTATAAACTACAACGGAACCGTGGACAAAGTCTGTGCCCTTTGTGCCATTGTGCATCCCATTGTCAATGGTGGGGGGCTCTTCGCAGAGAACATCGGGGAGCTGTCCTACAGGAGGGACATCAGCAAGAGTGTCTGAGTACTTCTAACTGGGAAGGCGAAGAGGTGTGTGGGGAGAAGGAGGTACAGCCAAATGCTATGCATCAAGCAGCAACCAAAACTACTTTTGAGCTTTCTTCCTTGGTAGTGCACCTCAGTTAATGGCCGTTAGCCACGACTCCAGGATCTCACCCCATGAAAGAAGCCACTGAAGTGCCTAGTCAAGCTAGAAGAAATGCGTCAGCCATTTCTAGCTTCACATAACACTACACACTGACTTCAAAACACCTGGTTTCAGCATTATACCGAACTGAGTGGACAGAATTCTGACATCCAATTACCTTCATCCTCCCTGGTAACTAGATAAAGAAAATTTTCCTCCTGTGACTGTTTTTTCCCCTACCACTTCTGCTCTTTGCTTGCTCCTTCCACTTTGTCAGCACAATTTCTGAACTGTACAAGAATACTGCACCGAAGTCCTCACAGCACCGAGTTAGTGAAATCCTGAATTTTACAGCTGATTGAACTATGAAGCACAAGTACGAGCAGCCCAAACCCGCCAGCGAGGCAGCTACCCCAATGCAGCCCCAACTATTATCTTAAAGGCTCTTTGCAAGGTTTTTTCCCCCTCTTACTTTCACAGGATGGAGGTGCTTTATCCCAGCCAACTCCATTTCCCGATACCACACATTTGGCAGAAGATGACCCCTTTAATTCATGCCTAAAGAAAGAGAAAAAGTTTAGTACTTTCCAGACGACAACCCAGAAAGGGTTCTTCCCCCACCTCCCCACCACTGTATGCAGGGAAGTGATTCACCAGAAGTTGCCCCTGCTATGACCTGGGATCTGGCCACATCAGTGCCACTAAATAAGGGCACTAATAAGAGCCGGATGGCAGCACTGCACCGTGTCACCAAGCGCGCACACACACGCTGCCACGTGCTCATCTCACTGAAGACATAATATATGGTTTTACTGGAGACTTGCACTTGGAAACCAGGGAGGGAGCAGGACTGGATGTTACTGCCTGTGATCCCTGTCTTCTGACCCCCGAGTCAGTCCGTTTTAAGCAGCGATCCACTCACCCAGGATGACAGGTGAACGTCACGACTGTCTCAAAGAGGAAACTGTCTGCAACCACATCCCCGTTCTTTATGGCGAGAGGAGCGCACTGCTGTCCTGGAGGGAGGGAAAGCAGCAGGGGAATCATTTTGAACCCAGAGACGGGCACAACCCAAATTTCAGAGTAACATCCCGAGCGCAGATCACTCGCACGGTCAGTCGAGAGGGGAAAGGAACAGAGATACTCACGTGTGCAGAAATCTGGGTCTGCAGCCCAGGTTGCATCATCCAGACAAGTGACAACAGAGGACTTTCCTCTGGCTGCAGTATAGCCCGGTTTGCAGCGATACGTCAGCACGGTTCCAGCTAAGGAGCTGTCGGCCGCAGCCGTCGTTAACTCAGCGAAAGGGAAACTCGGAGCAGAGCCACAGTAGACTAACAATTGAAGACCAAACCAAGGTTAGATACAAAAGAGTGCCCAAAGGGGCTGCGATAACAACAGCAAAAGGCGTGGTTTGGAGCACACAACATTTTAACCTGGTTGAATGGCAGTGTCTGGGATACAGTCTGTATCCAACCCATGTAGCAAACAGCAGCAGAGATCGCAGTTTGCTTAACCGGAGAACAGATGGAGATTGGGCAGCGTTTCTGCCTCGGAGATGCTCTTCACTGACCATCAACCCAACCTGCAGGACCTCAGTTCAGCTGAACTCCGAAGCCAAACCTCCCCTACAAGTCTGGAAGCTGATGAAACAAACCTGTCCCGTGAAGGGGGCAATTTTGTCTCCTTTCAGTGCTCTTTTGGATCATTTGCTGTTCACAATTAAATAGCTTCAGGTCTAAATATATCACTGGCCTGGGCTGCCTCCCTAAGGTCCCAGACCAGCGTGCTCCGCACGGGCACGGCCACAAGCGCACAAGGTTCGGAAGCTGATCTGCTCAACAGCTCATAGATCTGCTTCACTGCAATTGCTCCAGGAAATATATTTGTTTGGACTCACTTGGATCACATGTTGGCAGAGGTGGCTTCCAGTTACTGTCCGCTTCACAAGTCACTACGTTACTGCCACGCAATACGTGACCAGGATTACACTCAAAGGTCACTGTATTTTTGTAAGTGTGATCCGTGCCAAAGCCAGACAACCTTCTCCCATTTGGCACTTCAGGATTCTTACAGCTGACCACTGGAGAGGAAAATAAGACAATAAGAATATTTATTACAGGAAGGAGAAGCTCTGCAGTGACACCAGAGGCATTACACGAGAAGCTCACTAAGAGAGCTGCCACCCCTTCCCTTAGAGAGAGGCAGGTCCCCAGTGGGGTGCACAGAGACATCACTAAGAAACTGCACACCCGAGAGCTTGTTTTTCCTCTGCAGGAAGCACTGTGCAGGGGCAGGGAGAGGGAGTCGCTGTGAGCTGAAGAACCCATTAAATCCCTGCCTCTCACCATGACTTGGGAGACCTTTATCTGGGAATCCTTTTAGACTCCAAACAACCTTCTCAGTTTGACAGCCCACAGGGAAAGCAGAGACTGGGAGAGGGATGAGAAACAAAGACAAAAGAATAAGAATAGAAAGCAAGTGTTTACCTTTGCATTCAGGGGCTGGTCCGCTCCACACTCCGTTGAGATTATCATGTGTCGTACAGTAAATTGTGTCCTCTCCAATAAGAGCAAACCCTCTGTTACAGCTGTAGGTCACACTCATGCCAAAGATGAAGTCTCTGCCCTCATTGCTGAGCTGCCCATTCTCAATCTTAGGAGGTGGTAAGCAGGGAATGTCTGCACGGGAAAGCAACAGCGAGAAATTTCAAGAACACTTCCATTGAATATGAAACTGAGGTCTAGCTGCTAAAAACCAAACCAAAAAAGAACAATAAAAGCCAAGGAAAATGAGGGAAGCAGCCATAAAGCAACCATCAACTTACACCTTTAAATTCTTAATGTTTTCCAGTTGTTTGGTTTTTTGGGCTTTTTTTTAACAGCAAAACAGATTGCAAAAGGAGACATAACAGAAGAGGCCTTCTGGAAGCAATAAACCTCACCTAGCTGTGAGGGACCCTCAGTGGTGGCATTTCCTACCTTCTTTGTACTATCAAGGATGAGGCCAGAAAACCTTTTATAGTTGCAAACCACCTAAAAATCTCAGCAGCTGATGGTCAGGCCCATCCCACGGGATGCTAAAAAAGCCCAAATAGCACCAACATAACTCAGCATTTATTTCCCCTTTCAAAATGGAGATTCTGGCTGTGCAGTCACGTCAGAAGGCATCCCAGGTTATCAAATACAGCTTGATAAACAATTCAGCAACAGCTGCCTGACAGAAAACACTCTGGGAGCGATGCAGCACCGGCAGAACCTGGCAGGAAGCATCCCACGTGCCCACACTGGGCAACACCAACCAACAGCCTCGGGAGCTGCTTTCCTCACGGAGCTGACTACAGAGCTGCTGCCAACAGCCACAAATCCTCCTTAGGATTTAATTTTCATTCCCAGCTCCACCGAGAGTGGCTGTCTGGGGGAGGGGTAAGGAGTCAGTCTCGTTGAAGGCTAATTAATTTACACGAGGTGCCAAGGAGAGAGTGTCCACCTGCCGTTCCCCAAACCACCAGCTATCCTGTAGTAGCTTAGAGGAAGAGATGTACACAAAACTTTTAAGATCTCTTACTTTCACAATAAGGAATTTTATCCCAAACAACTTCATTGCCTTGAAGTACACATTGCACAGATGGATCCCCAACTAATCGGTACCTAAGAAAAGAAAAGGTTAAATCTCTTTGAAAACAGAAAAAAAAAAAAAAAGGTGAAAAAAACCCACAGCAAATTCAGAAACCATACAGTTTCTAATGGTAATGTCTAGAGGAGCTGCACCCTGGGGGAAAATCCTAGCCCTCCTACAAAATCCAATTTTCTCAATACCTAAAAAAAAAAATGCAGTATATGATGCAGTTAGAGGATGCTTAATACTTGCTCACGGTCCTGTGAGCTTGGATCCACCCACTGCAGGATGGCACCTGCACCCTGACTCTGCTCAGCCCCGTGCTGCACAGCGGCAGATCCAAACAGCAGCTTCTTTGCTGAGCAGAGCTGGGTGCTTCTGATGTACCGGAGCCACTCACTTTCCCTCTCACCCTCCTCCCGGCAGCACCAGGACACCCCAACCTTCTTTTCCCAAGACCCCTTTGTTAAGATGCGGACCCAGCACAAAACAGCAAAGGCTGAAATACTAACGAGCACCAACGTGGAAGAACAAAATCTGCTCTCTCACGCCTAGAAGATAATCTGCTTTGACAGCAAGAGCAGGAAAGAACCTGACCTTCATAGCTCTGAGCACCTCCCACCATGCCTCTGGTCAACAAGGAAACAGTCCCCAGCTAGCAAAGCTCCCAAGCCTCCCACAGGTGCTGTCTCCCAACCTCAGCTCCATCGACTCACCCGAGGTTACACCTGAAGGTTATTGTTGCCCCAAACTGGAGGTTGGTCGAGTAGTCAAAGTTGCCATTCGCGATGTCTGGTGGACCGCACGACTTTGCTGGAAGGGCAAGTGATCATTGTTAGGTTTTTTTTAGGGCATGATGGTGAAAAGCAGGTGACAGTGCTGTTCAGTGTCGTTACAGACTAATTAACCATTTATTGGGCACCTAACTGCCCTCATGAGCAAGTACCAGCACTTTCAGAAAAGATACAAGACCCACAATAACTTCTGAAGAACTGAAAGTTAATACACAAATGAAAAGCAAATAAAAGGCACAAATAGCACTGAGGACAAATAAGAAAAGTCAAGGTTTATATGCCTACTGAGAAAGAAAACTGATAAAGAATCTGGTGAACTCAGGGCAGAGGTCTTGGGCCACAGGGAAAGGAAACAGCGTGAAGGAAAAGGGGATGGGGAGGGACCCACTGACTGTCCTAAGGCTAGTACAGGTCCATTACCACAGGGACAACAGGCTCCCACAGCCTCTCCCACACTGTGCCTTGTTTCCGTGTGAATACACTGTAGTGTTTACACTCTATCCCCAGATAATAAGGTAATTAAGAAGGACAGAGATCATCTACCAGAGATTAACATTTCTAAGTGCAAAGGGCAATCCCAGGCAGGCACACGGGGTGAGCGGGTTGTCAACTGCCCTAAAAACAGCAACCCGGGAGCATCATCCACCCCAGCGGAACCCAGAGCAGGGTCTGGGGTGCAGAGGGGACCTGGCCCCCCTCCACCCCATCCCAGGAACCTTCGAGGGGGGAACCTACCAATGCAGAAGTCGGGGGGCGCTGACCAGGTGGAGTTGGGGTTGCAGGTGACCAGGGGGGGCTTGCCGCTGTCCATCGTGTACCCCGGGCGGCACCGGTATCTCACCGTGGTGCCCACGGCGTAGGGAGGCTCCAGGAGCACGGAGGGTTCCGCATACACAAACCTCGGCAGCTGCTGGCAGTCACCTGCGGGCGGGAGGGAGGGGCGTGTGACGGAGGGGTCGCCTCAGCCCTTCCCCACTCAGCCCCACGCCACCCAGGTCCACCCCCACGGAGCCCCAGCCCACGCAGCCCCTCTCACCCCGGGCGCCGGGCAGCGCCAGAATCACCGCGCAGAGCCAGAGCATCGCTGCGGCCGGTGCCGGTCCTTCTCCCGGTGGATGCGTAACGCAGAGCGCAGCCCTTTCCGGGGCGGGCAAGGGCGGTGCCAGCCCCGAGCTCTCGTCACCGTTATACCCCCACCGGGATTTGCTAGACCTTTTCTGTTGTCTTTTTTTCCCCTTTTATTTATTCCACCACCACCACCCCGCCCCCGGCTATGGAGGATATCCGTCTCTCCTGCCTTGGATCAGCACTGGTGTGACCAGCAGGACCAGGGCAGGGATCGTCCCCCTGGCCTGGGCAGTGGTGAGGATGCACCTTGAATCCTGGGGTCAAATTTGGGCCCCTCACTCCCAGCAGGACATTGAGGGGCTGGAGCGTGGCCAGAGAAGGGCAACGGAGCTGGGGAAGGGG
>JAAGNO010030396.1:9766-22544 GCA_033439905.1 Ceryle rudis
AAACTATCTTCTGACTACCCCCCTAAACCGCCCGCATTGCCCCACGAGACAAGCCCCCCCCCCCCCCCAACACCACAAACAAACACAATAACAAACCCCCCCCCCCCCCCACACAAAACCCCCCCCCCCCCCCCCAAAACAAAACAAAAAACCCCCCCCTCCCCCCCCCCCCCCCCCCCCAACAGTAAACTCTGCTGTGAAGATTTTTCTTACCACAAAATGGTTGTTCAACAAGCCTGAATAGATGCTTCCATGCCAGTTTAAGAGTTGTACTAAGATTAACAAAAGGATAACAGCTTTGCTTTGCATACTTTTCCCCTATTGAGCAGACCGTAACAAGGTTGGGTTTTGTTTCTGGTTTTAACCGCTGCCTCTTTCCTCTAAGAGCAAACAAAGGCATGTACCCTCTTCAACAATTACCAGAATTTGACTTACACCAGTCTAGTTACCAACTTTGTTTTCGATAAACATTTTTGCACTTAACTAGAAAAAACCCCCAGCAAGTTAACTGCTGATCTGCTACCGCTCTTAAAAGCAACAGAGTTGTTTCTTCATAAAACAAATCAAATGCCCAGCAATTTTGTTGTCAAATTCCAGTGAAGACTTCAAGGTATGGGCATATGGTTGCATTTATGCTTTGCCTAAAGTGGCCTTTTCTTTCAAAACTTATGAAGGAATTCACATGATTCATGACCTCATCGCTACTTGTCGAGTTTGCAGAAGCCACTACTGAACAACTACCAGATTTGTCCTTTCAAGTGATATGCAAAAGGCATGGCAAACAACCCTCCAACACACTGAAAGCACTCATTACAATACCTTACACTGGTCTAGGCAGATAAAGGTGTAATTTTGCATTCACTAAGTGGGGATTTACACAAGCAACTGCAACTCATTGGAATGACAGCTCCGTCTCGCTCCGACACCCTCCTTTACTCGCGCTGTGCAACAACACGTACGCGAGAAACACGTTCTACCGGCCACCATCCCACCAAGGCACACATGCACAGTATGTAACAGCTACAACTGTGTTTTACATGCTGAAAAAAAATAAGTAAAAACACCATATATGTATCTGAAAAATAAAAAACACTTGTCAAAGACAGCAGAAATCACCCTGTGTGTGGACAGCAGGCACACTGGGTGACATTTTTGCCCACTGACAAAGGGCAAAATAGAACTTCCCTAAGAAATGCCACAAGATACATAATGCTCGCTTGCAGAAGGAGCCTGGCTACCACTATGGTAATACCCGAGAGCTCTTCTCAGTCTATTACAGGAAGCTGAAAGTTCCCTTTCATAGCTGTAAAAAGGCAATGTCCAGAATTCTCCCCACCTGAGGTCCCGTGCTCTCAGCAGGGTTAATCAGTTCTCCGAATTGCAGGATTTGGTACAACTTTTGAAAGGCGTACCATATGACGCCACGCAGAAGCATCAGAATTACTCCTGGTGAATAATGAGCTCAGCTTCTCCAAGATTAAGGAGGCTCGCTTCAATTAAGAGACGCATCTGTCTTTGCCACTGGGAAATGGAATGCTCTGCCACCAGTCGTGCATAATGAGTCATGTGAAAACAGCATTCGTCTTAGCTCAGCAGATCGCGTCTTCCAGTCAAATGCTGATTTTAAGTTGGAAGGAGCACTACTTTGAGTGTTATTTACCTGCTATTTGGTGAAAGGATAACAAATATTTGCTTGTGAGAAAAAGGTGAAGAGTACACAGAGCCCACCACAGCTGGATTTTTCCTAAAACTGAATGTATTTAGCCAACACTGCCAGTTTCCCTCCAAATATCCTAAAAATGAATAGTTAATGTAATGGACAAATTGGGAGTTTCAATACCCAAATTTATTTTGCTGTCAGCACACGAAGCCGCGTAAATCTTCTGCAATAAGGAAGGAATTAGAAGTGGCCACGGGCCACTGAAAACCGCTAACATTGGAGACAGTACCGATGACCGCCTGAAAAAAAACCTGCAGGAACGTATTTGGCAAAAGAAACAACACAAAAACCCCCAACGCTTCAAAGCCTCCTATCACACGTGATTCTAGATTCGCTCGGAATGCTGATACCACAGGGGTAACAACATGCTAACACACAAGAGAAATGATACTGACAAAATCGTTTTGATTTGAGCGTCAACGCAAAAAGTATCCCCTGCAATGTTCTGACAGCTACCTTCTCTTCAACCCTGAGATCTCAGAGCTTTTCCCAAGCCGTCTTATCCTATAGCAGTTAACCTAGACAGGTCCTATCAAGCGTGTGATGCTGTAATATCTGTATTATGGTTATTTTCTTCTAATAGATACCCTGAAGTCATCAAAGTATTTACTTAGAACTCTGACATTTTTGGATCATCTTGGAGCTTTGGGAAAGCATCTCTAACCACCTCCTTCCTCTGTGTCTTCAGAGGCCTCCATCACGCCCAAGGAAACCAACTCCTTTTACCACGAGATCATCAGGAAAAGATAACGCAGTCCCTCCATGTGGTTTATGCGATAGCTCTGAGGAAGCAGAACTGGGAAAGCTGGAGGTAAATTTAGTAAGGATAAACAGGGTTGCCACGAAGATGGGCCCTCCCTTCAATGAATCACTTAAGAACAGTGGGCACAACTGGGACCTCTGAGTCCTTGAAATCACAAGTACACCAGTATCCGCAACTTGGGACACTGGTGGAGAAGAGGGAAAGGAGAGAATAGAGAGAATTTGAAGAAGGGGTCTCAACAAAGAGTAGCCAAAATAAAGTCTCTCCATGGACAACTCCACTGCAATCCTTTTAATTGCATTCTGGCAGCTCCAAACTGCTGAACAGACAGAGCAGACGCGTTCTGTGCCTTGGCATCTGTCATCTATAATTTACTAAATAAGTGAAAAATCAGGCTATGTTACAAAAAACTAAACAGTGAACATTTGGATTCTCTTAGAAGAACTGTCAACCTCCTGAAAAGGATTAAAAAGAAACCCCAAAACCTGAGAACACACTGCAGATACTTTTCTAAAAAGCATATAACTGCAGGACAAAAACCCACCCAAACAAAAACCTCCCGAAATCAAGAGAGCAATACTCAGAAAAATGACCCGTTAAAATCACGCACCTCCACGTTAGTCCTGCTGAACCACATCGAGAAAAGCAACAAACTGAAAGCTCTTCTCAGAGCTGCTGGTTAACAACAGCCTCTCCCAAAGAGATGGAACCGTGGTTTAAGTGCTGGCCATGCCTCCACCTCAGTCTCCCCGACTTAACAGAAGGGTAAGGGCGAGGAAACTCAGCCCTCTCAGAATTAAGTGAGCAAAACCAGGCCACTGCAAAAGAGTAAGAACTACAGCTTTTATCTTAGCAGTGGAGAAGCTGCCTCTCAAATCCTGGATTCAGTTTTGGGTGCCTCACTCCAAGAAGGACATTGAGGGGCTGCAGCATGTCCAGAGAAGGGCAATGAAGCTGGGGAAGGGTGTAGAGTACAAGTGTGGTGAGGAGCAGTTGAGTGACCTGGGCTCGTTGAGCCTGGAGAAAAGGAAGCTCAGGGGAGACCTTCTGGCTCTCAACAACTCCCTGACAGGAGGTTGGAGCCAGGTGGGGTTGGGCTTTTCTCCCAAGGAAGAAGCAACAGGACAAGAGGAAATGGTCTCAAGTAGCACCAGGGAAGGTTTAGGTTGGGCCTGAGGAACAATTTCTCCCCCTTGAGGGTTGTCAAGGCCTGGCCCAGGCTGCCCAGGGCAGTGGTGGAGTCCTCGTGATCCCTGGAGGGGTTTCAAAGGTGTGGAGATGTGGTGCTGAGGGACACGGTTTAGTGGTTCCCTGGCAGTGCTGGGATAACAGTTGGACTCTGTGATCTTAAAAGGTCTCTTACAACCAAAATGATTCTGTCATTCTGTAACAGAACTTCTGGGGTCGCAGTTACAGCCTGATGAAGCACCCTGTATGCTTTAAGGTCTTTGGTGGGCCTCAAAAGAGACTCTCCCCCTTAATCTTCACTTCTCCAAACAACATCAGCTACAGCAGTAAAGGGACCCCATCATCATCACCACCTACTGCACCTATCAGCTGCTGGCGGTCAACACAGGATGATTTTCACCACATTCCAAGCAGGTGTAGCTGTCACCATGAGGCTTTGTAGCCTAGATCCAGTCTCTGGAGTTGTGGTTTGCTGGTGATAACATCCATTTTGCAGTCATCCCTCCTTTTCACTTGAACCTGGGAAGAAGCCTTCCTTAATTACGTCAAGCACCACTTAAATTATGCAAATAATGGAAAACAGTCTCTCACAGTTTGGCAAGAGATCTGATGTTAAGACTACAGTTCTACCAGAACAATTAATGTTATGAATTCTGTATTTGATGCTCTTTTTTTTTATTCCTACTTCCATTCTGATAGTATTTCAAGCTCACTGGAAGTCAAAGTAAAGAAGTTTCTTGACAAAGGCCACAGACAGGACAAGGGGCAACAACAGACACAAACTGGAACCTGGGAGGTTCCATCTGAACAGGAGGAAAAACTTCTTTGCTGTGAGGGTGTCAGAGCCTGGCCCAGGCTGCCCAGAGAGGTTGTGGAGTCTTCTTCTCTGGAGAGATTCCAAACCTGCCTGGACAATGGGATCCTGGGGCCCCTGCTCCGGGTGTCCTCGCTGGAGCAGGGGGGTTGGACCAGATGATCTCCAGAGGTCCCTTCCAGCCCCTACCATGCTGGGATTCTGTGTGATAAAAATCATTTTGCACCTATCTCCATCAAGATTTCAGTTCAAGCTCCCAATGATCTACTTGCTAGAACAGAGTATGTGCCACTGAACCCACCCATCAGCTGTGTTAGATGCTGGGGCTGCTCTCCCCCCACCAGCTGCTAGAGAGCTATGGAGCACGACCAGGCCAAGCAGCAGTTTCCTTCCCAATCCCGATGCAGTCTCTGCCTGAAGCCTTTGTTTCAAAGCTATTATGTAGCTACAGGTTCTGGACATCTGTAGCATCGGTAACTGGACTGAAGTAAGAGCAAGCCAAGAAAGGAAAGAGCATGGCAAGAGTGTAGCTCTTAAGAGCTTCAAGCACAGACCAACATTTTTACTTTTGTAGGAAAACTTCTTTTCCACGGGGCGGGGTGTGGAATAAAAAGCTTGAAATGCTCCTTTTTAGAAAGTCTTGTTTGAAGGCTGCTATAAAGGTTATAAATTTATAATTAATATTGATTGCCTCTAGACAGTATTCCTCTGCTGCTCAGCCCCTTTCTAACCTTCATTGACTGAAAGAAGACGCTGGTATTACAGTATTCCCTGATTTGCAAGATTGATCTCCTCGGTCCTACAGCCGGCATTGATTCTGTACAGCACAAATTGTTTTTCTGATATATATATTCCATAGCTCTTTCACACAAACACCGGCCGCTTAAAGTTCTTCTGAAGCCCTCCTCGCACTGTAGAACCTTTTGAGACAACGCTTATTCACACACATACGTTAATGTTTTTATCTAAATGATGTTGTATTCATCCTGAATATAAAAAAATTCTTACCTATATGTACACACATACATAAGCTATACCAAGTCTGCGCTACTCACTGCACATGAATTAACAGTTTTGTGGTTTTTTTCACATCCCAAACCCCTTGTATTAAAGGTTATACTATTTTTATGTCATTGTCAGCTTGGAGAGTACATGCAATAAATAGTAATTAATTCCAGATTAATTTTTGAGGGGAAAAAAAAGGCAAACTTAAAAATCATAGTTTGATAAGGGGGGAAAAAAAACCCCCCAACAAACAGCAAGCTAACAACCCACAGACAAAAACCTGGAACCTTCACAGTACATTATATTTTCTTCTGAAGCCAGTTGTATTTGATAATAATACTTTTAATTAATTAGGGCATTTATTAACACTAGTAGTTTAATTCCCCCTCCCCGTTTTTTTCTGTGTGTTTCGGTTTTGGGGGTTTTTTGGTGTATTTTAAGAAGGTAAGTTCACCATATAGGACACTGGAAGAACAGGAAAATTAGTCCTACTACTTGATTTTGTTTCTTTTGTGAACAGTTTACAATTCTGTAGTTCACAAGTCCTGTTTTCTAGGAGTTTGCAACTTCAGCACAATTAAATGAAATGCATCTCTCCCATTTGAGCTCCAGTTCCCACAAACAGCAAAAATGTGTAGAAACCTAGGGCAGAATTGAGTAAAAATGTAGGTAATTTTTTACTCCAGCAATTTAAAAGGGTGGAGTCGCTGGTATTTTTGGGTGCTTCATATTGAAAGGGATTTCTACTGCAAGAAACAAATGTTTCAAAATAAGGTGCCTTCTCCCACTCCCCCAGCAAAGTGAAGGTTTTTAAAATGGGAATTTCATGTAGTTTCCTAAACTGGCTCTGCTTAGCCATTAATGTAATTTACATTTAGCACAAGACCACAAGCAGAGAGATTGCTAGACTAGACTGATTCAGGGAAAAGCCAACCACTCTGCCTCTTTGCAGTGTTTCTAAAATAAAGAGCGTGGCAGTAACATGGGAAATGAACACAAAATAGAAAAATGACACTTGAAAAATGTCGGTTGAACAAATTACAGTGAAAAACTGAGAAGAGATAGAACCAACTCATTCCCAGCTAAAGCAATTAGAACATCCTTAGCTAAGCTCAAGAGTAACGGAGTAGGACGAACTGCGCACTCAGATCCATTTGGAAGGTAGTTTGCCTATAGAGAACAAACCTTCACAAAAAAAAAAAAAGGATAAAATTCAAGCACAGCTGGACAGCAAGCTCACAGTAGTTCCTGCAGAAGACTTCTTATCCTGACACTGAAACTGTAGCAGGAGAAAACACAACTTTCTTAACCAAGATATGAGGGGATAGAGGTAGTGAAAGTTCAGCCTCTGCCTCACTGGCGTCCCTCACTCTCTTCTTTGTCAAAGGGAAATTTAAAAATACTTCAAGTTTTTTTATATATATAGAGTATTATACCCAGTCAAGGGCATCAGTTCCAGGATATACCCCTAAATGAATGGCCTTGGAGCAAGCTCCCCGTGGTGTGGCACTTGCTCATGGAAAGAGAAATTTGCCTTCGACTTAAATAGCACAAGTTTCCAAGTAGCTCAGTGCTCCTAAACTTAGAAGGCTTCATACAATCATTTATTTTTACAGTAGTCTTTAACTGGGGGATAAGGTCTTTCTTCATGTGCACCATTAAACATTTACTGTCTCAGCATTCCAATGTTTTTGTAAAAGTAAAAGTAGATTATTAATTCTGAAGGCATTAATTAGAAACACTCGCTGACTTCAAAAGCATCTTTGAAACAAAAGAATCCTGAACAGTGAGGCAGGATCTGTGGTATCTCATGTGACCAAGCTACAGAAGCTGATAGAAAAATCCAAGTGTCTTGTATTCAAAACAAACTATATTAAAAATAAACTGAGAGGCACTTAAACATTTCCAATGAAAACTCCAAAATCCGCTCACGCTCTACATCAGAGGAGTGCTGTAATTGTACATAAACATCAAAATTGAATGGAAATTCAAGCACAACCTACCAACTGCTACCGATGCTGCTCTCAGATGCAAAGAATATGTTCCTTACAAGAAAAATCTGTTGTGCTAAAGTAGTCATCAATGGAAGGAATATTGTGTGATGAAAGGAAGGCAGACAAACCTCACAGCACTCTGAGGGGTTTTTTGTTGCTGGTTTGGGATTTTTCTGTTTGTTTACTGGGTTGGGGGGTTTTGGTTGTTTTTTGTTTGTTTGGGTTTTTTTTTTTTTCTTTTAGATACTTAAATATTAAAATCAGTAAAGTGATTATTTCTAAATTATTACCACACTGGTTATTCCCTCCCTCTTCAAAGTGTCACAAGCCATTTTAACTCTTTTCAACAACCTTCGCTCATCAGCCCTAGGCAAGGACATACCAACTTTGATTTTAGAAGTCTACAGAGAGACTTAGAATAGCGAATCTTTTCTACACAGAAAGCTGTATAAATAAAGAACTGAATCTGATCATTTTCATATGCTGCCAGGCTTTGGATGGATAAATGTTTCCAAAGAGCTGGCGCCTCTGTTTTGGGTAGGAGTGGGTGGAATAGTGCAGGATTCCCCTTCTGTCCCCCACTAGAAGCGGAGTCTGGTCTTTATTAAAGATATTTCAGCCGTAATTCTACTGTCTGAAACATCCTGATTTTATACGGTGTTGCAATTCCTAAAACAATCATTAAACACTGATGAGATCTTGTTCCAGGGTCGGCAATTCTGAGTCTAACTGTCCATGCCAAGCTTAACAGGAAAGAAAAACATTAAGTTTTAGTAATGATGAAAGGTGTAGAGATACATTAAAAAGATTATGCTGAGGGGATCTTCCGTCAGCAGTGTGCAGTGTAACACACATAAAAATTCACTCAGCACACAAACCGTGTTGCCAAGCCGATCGAGCGTTGAAAAATTCGATACAGACCATAAAGACAACAAACACGGGAAGGCACGTTTGTGTGATACTTTCCAGGGAGAATTCTACATGCTGATCGTGATGAGCCCCTTCTCTAAGTGTTTACTAGTTCATTCGATTCTGGCCAACTGCTGCATTAGAATACAACTGAAATGAAAGCCACGGAAACAATGAATGGGTTGGAAACCTGATTCCTCCTCCTACTGTAAGTCTTTCTCTGCTCTCTTCTTTGTCCCACCCAAAATACCCTGATTTTTATACAGTCCCGAGAGCCAGAGTGCAAAAGCTCATCTGTAAACATTCCACATACGTCCCCAGGATGTCTTCCCCAAAACACAAATGAAAACTGAAATGTAAAAACCAGTTACAGAACTACAAGTCATTGAGGCAAAGTTCTCTTGGTTATACACATTAAACACGTACAGTAAATAAAATGAAGTATGCATAACAAAATGTATTGCAACTATTAAAAAAACCCCGTGTATTTGACAACACAAACATTAAGTAGCTCTTGACAATATTTTTTTGTTCTGCTTTAACATATTTCAAGTCAGTAATTTTTCCTTTTCTTCCTTTCTGTAGATGACCTACACCAGCACTTTATAGCTGGGACAATGACTGTTGCTGTTTTAAGAAAAAATGGGTACTGGCAGCTAATAAGGACATCATTTAATAACAACTGCCTGCTGCCTTATTAAAAGCAAGAGTATTCTCAGAAGTTATTGAATCCAGCTCCTGCAGCTGGCCAGGAATGTTGCTTTTTGTGTCTCAGTGTCACAAGTTTTGATGTCTGTCATGAAGCCCAGATGCTTGGTATTACCTCAATCTCACTGTTAATTGAAAGAGGTCTTGTGCATCCTACCTGCAAGTAAGTGTTTTCTACACTTGGAAAAAAAGAATAAGAGCTCCCGAAGTTGTTTCAGCAAGCCTCTCTCTTTTTTAACCTTCAGCATTCAGTAAGCACATGGCTGCTGCTCTGTAATAACAGGAGTGGGGAATAAAGGCACAGTAAAGGAAAATAAATCAAGAAAAACTTGAAGTAAATTGAGGTCAAGGACATAAGGCCAGGCTTAAAGTTCCTACCATGTCGTTAAAATTAAGGCAGGCTGCCACAGATCTCTATGAACAGCTTGAAGTTAATTCTACCTTCCTCTTGAACTGAACTTACAAGCAAGTTCCAGCTCTGCTGTGACAGAAGCAGAACGATTCAGGTAATTCAGCTGCTGCTCCAAGGATCCAGCAGTAGTGAGGCCTCCAAGGCATGGATTTTACCTTTGCTAGAGCTGACATCTGACCCAGCTACATCATTGTTTGCAAGGAGATGCACACCAGCCATCCCTTCAAAGTGAGAGATACTATTCTCTGCATCTGCCTTTTCCCTCATTCTCATGCTCAGTGTCTTCCAATTGTAGCTGGCAGGGAGCAAAGTCTGTCTGATCATCTCAATTATCAGCAAGGATGCCAGAAGAAAAGCAGCTCAGCAGTAACGATAACCAAAATTTTTAAAAACCTGAGAAAAAGCAGATTGATCCCATTTGATTATAGTCGGGTCAGGCTGTACTGATGAAGCAGGAAACAGACTTAGTATCGGAAAGAAATTAACCGTGTTTCTGTTTTCTCGCTATTCTCTGCCTGACCTACAGCCTGCCAACTCTCCGTATGTATTACTTGTCCTCTTACAGCTCTCGCCTTTCTGACATCTCAGAGCAGCTGGTTTCCATTCCCTTTTCTGGCTCCTCTTTTCTTGATCCCAGTAATTTCTGCTCTCATCAGGAAAGAACAAGATTCAAAACTGTGGGGCCCTAAAGAAGCCAACAACACAACAGGAGGAACTACAGCAGTAAAACGGAAGAGTAAGACTCCCCGACAGTAAGAAAAAGGTGAGAAGAAAATAAAGCTAGCCAGTACCTAAAGCAGACTGTGGCATCTGATTAAAGTTACGGGTAATGTTTCCCACAGCATGGGATAGAGAGCTACGGGATTATGTGCCCGCAGCTCCCAAAGCCTTCCCCGTGTTCATGAGAAACACGCGGGGCAAAAGATCCCCCTCTCTGCTATTAAAGTATCAGTTGAGTATAAAGTATATATGGCAGCTCCATGAACAAAGATATCCTTAGAGCTCAAGCACCCACAGAAAAGGCCATCTACAGAAAGGAGAAAAAAAAAAACAAACCAAAACAATAAAACCAGAGAATTCTCATCAAAACTTCAAAAACTTTAAATCCATTCCATGCAAGTTAAAAGCAACACATTCACAATTTTTACAGGACAACATCAAACAGCAAAAACACAACATTGTACAAACAAGACAAATAAATGGAAACAATCTAAAGTTTTGGGAAAGTACTAACCAGTTACTGACAGCAGCTGTGAAACCCTCACCTCCATTTCCTCCCGATGAGACCTGTCTCTATCCTCGAACTCACGAGTTCTTCGCCGAGCTTCTTCAAAGGCTTGTTGTGCCAGAGCATCCTCCTGCTACCAAACCAGACGAGACAGAGTGACACAAGAGCCTACCCTGCGTTTCTACCACATGGCATTTCTTTTGAGCATTAGGGATTGCTTAGCAGCAAAGACCAGTACGTGCTACACAACCTGCTAGAAGACAGATGAGTTCCAGCAAATGCCAGTATCAGTTAATGATAAAAATACTCACCTTTGTCACTGCAGCGGAGACAACCAAAGCTGCAAAGCAGCTACTGCTAAAATATATTTTGAAAGAAGAGCTGCTTTCCCAACCTGCTCTTTTTTAAAAAGCTAGGAATTCTCAAAAGTTATGCAGAAGAGACAATACATTTTATTCTCCTTATAAAAGTCTCCGTTATGTTCTCCTTGCAACTGTCTCTGAAGACTGTATTCACAGGCATATCTACATAGAGCTTATTAGCATCACTATATAAATAATGGTAATTTAATTCTCTTTAAAAAAAAAAAAGAAGAAATATTATCTAAGTTACAAACCAAGTAAATCCTCTGTTTTATCAAAAGCTGCTGATGGTGCATCATTATGAACACTCATGTATCATTTCTTTAAGTACAGATGCATTGGAAAGCGCAAAGCAGAAGTTATTCCTCCACTAATTTGTACACATTCCCGTGCAGTGCGAATAGAACCTGCAGGTTTTCGACAGCCCTGTTGTTTATTTTCAGCAATGGTTTATGCACAGGAACAGATTCAATACATTACCGCTCAACAAAATTGTCCTTTGATATTTTCTGTTAGAGGAGGTTTTAAATAAAGTGTTATTAATACATAAGCCGTTAATTGGGTTACAAATTATTTCTTTCAGAGACTTTTTAGAATACATTTTGCTCAGAATGAAAATAGTTGGCTCTGTTCCTTACCAGAATTTTGAAGTGGGCAGAACAGAGGAGTCAATTCTGAAGAGGCTCTACAAAACACTAAGGGATGAACTGAGTTGGTTCTCCTTCCTCCCCAAGTATCTGAGGAGTGCCTCAGCTATAATTACTCTTAACTCCGCTTATGATTCCCACATGCATAGAAGTGTTATTTGTTGGTAGATACATTTAATAATAATTAAAAAATCCTAACCTTGACTGTTAAGAGGACATAAACATGCTCAGAGTCCAACTAAATTTTAATATACCAAGGGATTAAGCGCATGAATTTTTTAATTTAAGATAAAGCATCCCTGGGCTGGGAGAACGTTAAATTGCTTTTTTTGCCGCCGGCACAGTCGTGCACCCCGAAGCTCCTTTGTGAAACGATGTGGACGAGCATCCCCCGCGGTCTTGCACAGCGAGCTACACGCATCTGTCAGAAACCCTGCACAGCCAGGTCCCCAGACAGCGGCGTTCAAAGGCAATGTTTAAAGCTGCCAATAAGAGAACATTTTAACACCACCTACTACTTTTAAAAGTAGAATTTGGCCCTTTAGAGCTATAATCTTAACGTTCAGGCAACGCACAGCAACCAAGGTCAGAGAGCGGAAAGGAAGTTTGTTCTTAATAATACAGAAGGATAGATAAAATACATAAGCTCGTCTCCCAGATGACTCCAGAAAAGCTGCCTTATTTCTAATTTACAAAACCTATGCATGTCTTTTTATTTTTAACCGACTTAAATGAAAGCAGGGTTTGTTTTTTTTTTTTATACAACATTTGTACACGTTACCATCATTTAAAGTGGTCAGGCAATAAAAGGCTAACGTAGAGCCTCAGCCAGAATATTTTAAAGAAAGCATCATAACCAAAAGAAACTAAAGCAGAAATTCATAGGAAAAGAATCACTATGTGGACATCCAGAATGAACACATGTTGACAGCTGAAATACTGGTTTACTGAGGTCTTAGAAGGGGGGGGGGGGGAAGTGATCAGAACTTAATAATAAAAAAAAAATCTACAACTATAATAATCTGCAC